>APFE031371585.1:314572-333155 GCA_000404065.3 Pinus taeda | reverse complement strand
ATAGGTGGTTAAAAATGGTCCATTTAACTAACCAAGGTTCCTTTTTTAATTAAATAATGGTTATAATCGTAATTCGGTCCTAACTAATCAGTCAAATCTAGTCTTTGTCAATATAGCCGTTGGAGTTTCTGCTCTATTTATTTAACATGCAATGCCTGATCTACTCATTCAGCTTGTCCTACCGATGAACCACACTAGTTGGTTCAAAACGCGTCGACAAATAAAATTTCTTGTGATGTATGCCGAAAATCTCTCATTAAATTATTTATTTTTCAAACGTTTGATTGGACCATAAATTGAAGGTCTCATTGTAGGGTTTACACAATATAAATGTGGATATCTTGTTTTTTATTCTTGAGCTTTGTAGGCAAACCATTCAAAAACAAAATCCTTGAAAATAGTTTATACTTAGTAAATAAGATGTAAATAAATATAATTATTTATGTTTTCTTTGGTACTTATGTAGGGGTAACATTGTAAATGTGTAGACTTACTAGTGGTTACTATCTACTTGGCATTTAAAAAATTGTCACATTGGGGAATCCATACATATCGTGATTTGCAGACAGTCTAGCTTCTTTCTATTAACTTAACAATGTAACATTACAACGGAACTTCGACATTCACCTTAAGAAACTACAAGGAATACCTGTATCATATCCTTGGGTTCGACATCAACCAACATAGGACAAAGTTCGCCTAGACACCTGTATTCTTCTACCCATCTGCCACAACCGAATATCTGTCGCTAGCTCTAGCAACCTTGCCAACTATCGCATTCACCAACCAACCAACCCTCTTCTTTTTTGGCCCTTTCCTTTTATATTCCTCTATATCGCTCGGATGGACAGTTCCTACTCGGCTGCTCTTGCGCCTTCCCACCCACTTAGTTGCCTTTATCTTCCGCTGCTAGCTTTCCACAACTCCTATGCAACTACCTATTCCTGCCTTGCTGTCCCGCTCACTCTTCTGCAAGCTAACCATTGCTGCCACCTGCTTCCTTCTCATCCTTCAGTCAACCAAAATTGATCAAAACCTTTCCAAAATTAAACGAAGGCCCTAATAATGAGAAAAACCAATGTAATGACTTGACGACATCAACAAACCGACTGGAACACAGGGTAAGTAGAAAAACATGTCTATAAATCAAACAAACACACCAAAACTCAAACTGCACACTAATGAATTAACACACTAATGTATAAAAGTCATTACATGAATTTCACACATAATACATCAAATGGATCCCATTTTTAGGCTCAGGTAATCAATTAACAGAGAATAAAATCAAAGTTTCACTATTGAAATGACATGTAAGCATCGACTTGGCCAAATAATATAGTATAACTCAAAAAAGGCTATGACCCCATGCCCCCTGGGCGAGGGAGGGTTAAGTGTCATAAGATAAAAACCCCATGGCGATAATGGGCAAATGATAGAGACTCAATGAAAAATCTTGTGAAAGGAGGCAGGAAAAAATTAATCTCAGGAAGAGGAAAAATCTCGTGAAAGGAGGCAGGAAAAAATTAATCTCAAGAAGAGGAAATAGTTCCCCCAGTTGAAATATTTTGACGATTTCAGGTTGGATTGAAAGGTCAATAGGTAGGGTTGCAGTAACGTTTCCAATATTACCCTTCGACATGACTTCATGCACCAGGACAAACGTTTGAAGTGGATACATTGGGCAATGAGAAACAGATGCTTCAAGACACAAAGGCATCTCACCGACGCTAGGAAGAAATGAAGAACGATGATGGAGATCGTTCCAAGGAGTTTTGTCCAGAGACATGACCTCAATGATACTCATGTCGGTGGGGAATCTCTCATTCAAAGTATCTAGAGAATCCCAAGAACCAAGCCAAGGAGATGGCACATAAGTATCACAGGTTCATACTAATAACAATATGACTTTCTGAAGCAGCCATTGAAGCTAAGACAATTTCTTGATAATTTTTCTCCAATGGACTTAAAGGCATAGAATCGCCAAATGAATCAATTTGATCTAGGGTATGAATAATCTAAGGATCCATAGAAACAAAGATCATATTGATTGAATTAACATGCGGAGGTGGGAGAGTAAAAGTACCCACTAAAGCAGAGTCTTTGAAGAGAACCGCCCCCACACTCTCATAAGGAATCTCAATATTTCCCACATAAGGGACATTTCCATTAGATGAACTAGAAGAGAAGAAAGATATTTGATCGACGGTGATAATTTTTCCTTCTAGAGGAAAATGAAGCACCCGAAACAAAGAAGAAACCACACAAAACGTAGCAATGGGTCCAGCTTCACCTGAGAAGATGGTTGTAGTTGAGATTCACATCTACAACTTCTACTTCTAATTCAATGGTATATTCTTCCAATGTAATTGACAAGTTCATGAGAACATCGTATGGACACAAGCCTCTGCCATCAAAGACTTCCAAGGTGTTCGGGGACTGGTTAAGAGAAGGAGAGCTAATGGCTTTCCAGCATGAAACAAACATGATGCAAGTAGAATCATCTTCATCAATAACAATACAATGGATTGTATTTCTTTTGATAAGAACCTGTATCAAAAAATAAATCTGATGAGGAAGACGAGGAATGTGGTTTTCAATATTGAAGGTAATCAAACTCGAATCGAAAGGATAAATAACACCTATAGTAGACAACAGTGACTTCCGCTGCATTGGACAAGTTTGAAGAACCTCCAAGGCAGACATCGCCGAAGGTGCTTGAGCTAAATCCTCAGCAATATTATAGTGTTGTACAACTCTAACATTCTGATTAAAATATGATTTCCAAAGAACACCCTTGGGAGGTGGTCGGATTATGGACTCACTATTAGGGCAGTCAATATGGAATGGACCAAAACTAGATGGAGTGTAAGTAGAAGGGATATCGGTGACTTCTTTCTCCACCGTCTACTTATGCATGGTTTGATACTCCTTTGTTCGAGTAGCAATCAAAATAGGTGACGAACCTTGCATCATGAAAACTTGGGAACTAGAAACAGTAGAGGATTGTGGCTGGTATACCAGATGTGTCTGCTGAGATGGAAAAGGTTCTTTTAAGATAATCAAAGTCCCTTTCAACAAGAAATAAACTTCAGAGTGTCGGGGACAATACTTGGTGTAATGATCTTTCTCACAGATGAGGCAAGGAGTTTTCAACTTTCTCTTAGAAGCATCATCAGCAGATGACTTGGGTGGATCCTATTTTTGGGCATCGGATATGGCTTTACCTTTTCCGTTCTTCTTATCTTTAGAGGCCTTATCTACTGTAGTAGACTGAATAGCATGTACCTCAAAGGTTTTACCAAGATTAGATGAATTTTTCGAAGGATTATTGGTACCAGTGTTTGAAGCAGATTTCTGCTTCAAAGAAGATTTCGTGGAAGTTTGAGACATGACACTAATCACACGATCCATAGGTGGTACGTCAGCATACTTTGATGATGTTAGATATGAAGATGGTCTTGGAGCATCAGGAAACATCTCATACAACGTGCAAGATTGCGAATAGACTAAGTCTAAATACTGGACATGGGTGATAACTTGCTCTTTAGTAACACATCCACCCATAGATATATCCTTAGCAATCTTGTTAATGAATGATTTTGTGAACCATTCAGTCAACAACTCATCAAAAATCTCGAATTTGATGAGGCGATGCCGACATCTCCATTCATGGATATGATCAGAAATCTGCGTCACGGTATCTTACTTAAGGAATGTGAGCAAATGAGGGCCAGTTTCATACTGAACTAGAAATTGGAAGTGGGTGAGGAAGGCCAAAGCTAGAGAGTTGAAGTCAACATATGTACCTCGAGGCAACTCGATATACCATTTTGTGGCAACATCTCTGAGGGTTCTTTGAAAGAGGCGAAGACATATCGAATCATCGACATACGAATTGGAATTGGAGGAGCACCATAGGTGATATGTCATCACATGGACTTGCGGCTCCTCCTTATCCTTTCCTTTGAATTTAGTGCAATCGCTTGGAATTTTAGTTGCAAATGGAGGCCAATAAGGCGAATGAAGAATGGGGCAGCTCCAACATAGCCAAGAAAGGGAATTGCATGTTGAATAGAATATAGGGTCTTTGAAGAGACCCAAACTATGGGTTCCATCCTTACTGGAAAGGATTTCCCCCCCACAGTGGAGGATTCTATCCATACGGGACCTAATTTTGTCCCCACTAAGTTACCTTGACCATAACGTGGATTTGGTCCAGGGTAGGTTTGATATTTTCCTACCATAGGCCGCCGATAAGCATTGAACACAACATATGGGTTGTAAGGTTGTTGAACCTATTGACCCTGGACATAAGAAAATTGGCCCTGCTACTGTAGGGGTTGACCTTGGGCTTGCAAATGCTGACCTTGTTAATACACATATAGAGCTTACTGCAGCTAAGGCTAACCTTGTCGTTGCAAAGGTTGACTTCTCTATTGTAAAGGTTGACCTTGATGCTACAAAGGTTGGCCTTGCAAGGACAAAGGTTGTAGACTACTGAACAAACTGAGTCTACTACTGAAAAGGCTATTGAGACTGAGATAGAGGTTGCCCCTACTATTGTAATAGTTTCCCTTGCTACTACAATGTTTTCCCTTACTGCTGTAAAGGTTTCCCTTACTGCTATGAAGGTTTCCCTTGCTACTACAAAGGTTGTCCTTGTTGCTGCAAGGGTATATGGACTATTCCTTGGGATATACCCTATGGGTATTGATAATTCCCAAATTGAATATGATCATATCCATCAGGAATAACAGATTGACCAGGTTTGACATAAGCTCATGGTTGAAGAATGTAAGATGGATTAACAAAGGCTTGCGAACTATATGGTACATAAGCATGTTGGAGTGGAAAATGAGCCATAAAAGGTTGTTGCTATTGGATGTTACTTGACCCAGATGGACCAATAGGGTTAGGAATACCACCATAATAAGGTTGATTCACTCCAACCATGTGAGTTTGTAATCCACTCACATTGGTTGTACCTGACACAAGAGAAGTATTCAGATCTTTCCCCCCAAGCAGTGGCACATTTTATCCACTTGGTGGAGGGGTAGAAGAACTAATTGAAACTTAGCCTGAAATAGTTGGTTGTACTGAAAGAGTCAGTTAAAACGATGAGACATAGTGTGAAGAAATCATAGGTTGAATAGGAACTGAAGTGACAATATTTTGTATGGAAGTTCGAGAGGTCGCATTTGGAATAAACAGACCGTATGTAGGCATAGTATTTGAAGACCAAATGGGGTTTTGATACAATGACGAAGCACTAGGAATACCTGAAACTAATTGAGCTAAGGTTGTATAACCAGGTGGCAACATGGGTCCACTAGTTTTAGGAAAAGTGAGAGACAAGACTCTTACTATATAAGGAAAGCCTTCTGGAGGAAATTCATGTCCTTGTTCATCATCGATATGAGGAGTATGGGTTGTGGAGACTTCTGAATGACCTGGAGAGGAGCTTGGTATTTCACCTTCTAACTCCATAGATTCGAACAACTGCTGATGAGGAATTTGAGCTGTGCAAGGGGATAACTCAAAAGGAATACCAGACCGATCATAAGGACTGTAAGGACACTAAGGAGATATCACAATAGAATCGAATAACAAATTAAATGGATGAATAATAAGACTCTACGGACTCTCAAGGGTTTGAATAGGATTATTAGGGGTATGAGGATCATATTATTGAGGTGACTAGGAATGTAATGGAGGTGGATGAGAAGACAAAGGTCGGATACTTGGAATAATCCCAATTTCAAAACCTTGATCTTCAAGTGACTGAGGAAGCTCTGGATGAACTCCTTGGGAGGACCCTTTAGTATCAGACAAAGAAGGGGAACTATGAGTTGAGCTTAATGGTTCAACCACGATGACTTCCTCCTAAAAGAAAAGAAGGAAAGGAGATTCGTTGAGGGCTTTAACAATCTTGAAATTAACAGGGAATTACTCAATATTGGTACAAGAAGAAACTACCTGGGTTCAACATGTTGACCATGGGAAGTTATTTTTTAGAAACAAAAACTTTTCCTTTTCATCTTTTAAGAGTTGAATAAAGGACGAAAAGGTGACTCTAGTCACTTTCGATGGTTTAGCAAGCTTGAAAGGACAATTTGCTTGATGATATTTTCAAATTGAAAGAGTTAGAAAAGATCGAAATGACTACTAAGGTGAATCTAGGTAAAAAGGAGTACCAAGTAACCATGAACTACAATATACATCTCAACAAATAAATTTACCAGGGACTTGACATATGTGCAGACAAACTCCTTGAATGTTGTCTTTCTTGTATCATGTTTACAAGGTAGTAGACTTAGCTTCCTATGGATAAAGGTTTGCAACCTATGAGCGTCTCCCATTATATACACGATGATATGGGGAGCACAAGTCTATGCTAGCGTTGTCTAATGCCGAAGTGAACAACAACTGCTAAGTTTTATAGATGTCGGAACACGTCTCTAGCCTAGACCACTAAGTATGAACGTTAATGTTTCAAATTCTCCTTAGATTAATTGATATATTTTAAAGTTTATCTTGGAATTATGTTTTGATTTCAAGGTCTTAACAATGTTACCTGTTCCTAAAATGAAACTAGATGATGAAATGAAATCCTTCAATTCGATGAAAGTTATCTAAGTAGGGAAGAAAATCACCCAAATCATGGATCAAAGCAATGAAAAAGTGCATCCACGACAATCTTCAAATGCTAAATGCAAAACATGAAATCTAATCTTTCATATGATAAGAAAATGCAATGCCAAAACAAATCTTAAAGAAAAACTACATTAAGATATAATGATGATTTTTTCTTTTCACTTTAGTGTAATCAATGTAATCTAGTGGAAAAATAAAAGAGAATGCATGCAAGCCAACAAACATTAAAATATCTTTCACATTAATGATTTGAATGCAACAAAAAATTCTTCAAAAACTACGAAAATATAAACACATTCACTTTCATTTCTTGAAACACAAAACTCAAAGCAAATACTTCCTTTTGATTCAAATGAGACAACCAATTTCTAATCTATTGTTTGTCAAATAGAACTTAAGCGACTTTTACAGTATTTACTCAATCCAACACTAGTGAAATCAACTTAAGACACAAGAATCAAAAGTGATCTGCAAAGGATGGCTGAAAGAACAAAAGACTTGTTAACATAGGTAATTGATCTTTGATGAGAAGACCAATGAATGGATGAACGTTGACCTAGAAGACCTACAAACCCTAAAATTCTAATCAAACTTTAAACACACTTAAACCAAGGTAAACGACGATTGCAACTAGACAGTACAAGAGTCAACTAAGATCACACTGGTAGATCATTGGTAAAAGGAAAAAAGAACTGAAAACAAGAAAACAAATCCTAAATTTATTTAACTTCTACAATCATTGCACCTGTTAAGAGAAAATCAGTGATCATTGCTACTGTAATCAACAAACCTGCGATATCATCACGACTGTTAGGGCTAAAAACGTGATGGGTGATAAAAACAAAGAAAAAACACAAAATATTCAAGAGCAACTCAAATCAACAACCTTCAAGCATTTACCAGAAAGTGAGACTGACTATTGAAAAGAAATAAATTCTAAGAATGAATGGTTAATCAAACTCGTCAAAAGACAAGGTGAATCACTATTTTATTCACAAGGTTAATCCTCTCTGCGGACAGAGACAATCCCTCTATCCCAATGAGTGGGTTTAGTAACTGAAGTTAAAATCAACTAGACATTTTCCTAGGTTATAATTGAAAAGAAGAACGAAGGAGATGGCCTACCTCGTTCTGATGCTATTCTGATTTCCTTTGTTAAGGACCTTGAACCACTTGTGTGGTAATCTAAGTCCTAGCCAAGAACTCTCCAAGCACTCTCTCTCCAAGTCTAATGAATAGCCTCTAAGCACAAGCTTAGCATAAGGGTGCAAATAAAGATAGACCAACCATTTGTGAATGGGAGAGGATGAATTTATAAGTTGGGAAAGGGAGTTAGAAATTCTCCAAAGATAGGATTAGGCCCTCATCTCAAGGAGGTAGTTCATTGGGATAAGAAAAATAGGTCAAGTTGGGAGGATTCAACCTAATCTATGCGAAACAACCTCCAACTCGCCACTATGGAAGCTTCTCATCCTCTTTGGGAAAGTTACATTTTTGGGATCATCATGGGTATGCAAGGGAACAAAGCGATGCCATTGTTGGTCAAGTATAGTGCAACAAGTGACCTTCATTGTTTTAAGCCTTATAAGAGTGATGATCCTCATTTTAGGGTTTTAAGAGCTATTTCTTTAGGGAAAGATCCAAGAATTTTCCAATCAAAGTCTTAGGAGGGATCTGAGTTGTACATGAATGAGTATACTGTATAATGGTCATGTTTCGGGCACTTCGGGGTATGTCACAAGGAAGTGTAGGAGGTGTGAAAAAATACTTTGTAACAACTTGTCCAAGCCTTCTCACAACAATCATCATGTGACAAAGCTTCCACTTCTCAAAAGGTGTCTAGTAAGTCCCTTGGAACTCTCAAATTTGTGGTTGATGATGTAAGTTTTGATGTTAACAATATTTTCGCCACATTTTTGCTAAATTTTGAAATCTTTAATTACAATTTCCATAATTGTTTGGTTGATTTGGGTGGTTTCCATGAATACAATTCTATTATTTGGTTCTAAGAAATTAGTGCTAAATGGGATAGAACCAGTGCATAAATCATTCAGCTGGACAAATCATTTTTCCAGGCCATTAGTGAACTCAAGAGTGTTATTATTCACTTGTCATCTGACCATTGGGTACACCAATACATAAACATTGTAATTGTGGACATACAAGGGGATTTTTCTACATATTTCTCACACTTATGGCTTCCATATAACACTAATAGAAAATGAGAAATTAGTGGCTAGGTGACTAAAAATGTTAGTCACCACATTTTTTCCAATTGAAATACTATCAAAAATGAGAAATCTTAAGTGACCCAACTAAAAATGACTACCATGAATGACTAATTTAGTCCTGGGTTAAAATATATGACTAGCTAATAAGTAATATAACTAAAATAGGCTAATATGAATGACTAATTTAGTGTAGGAACAAAAATACGACTACCTAACAAGTGCTACAATAATACGAATCAGTCATTTAGGTTAATCATTTTAATTGTGCCGCTTCAACAATGCAAACTTATAAGTAATAGGGGATTAAAAGGATGTTATAGATTGGATGAAAGGTTATAATTCCTTAAACAATTCTTTATTGGATTGGTGGATGATTAGAGTTATGGTGATGATTATTATTTTTAGGATTATATCCATTGATCACATTCAGAGGGAATTAAATTCAAAGGTTGATGGATTATCCAAAATGGAAGTGGGATTACATCTGGGTCAAATACATTATGAAGAATATATGAAAATCTTGAACTTGAAAAATGAATTTAAACATAGATTTACCCTTCAATGGATAAGAAGCAATCTTAGTTCTGTTAGACTAATGCTCAGACTCAAATTTCGAATGGAATTATTTGAGTCCCCGATAATCATTAACTTATGGATTGACATACTTTTAGCTCACTTTATCACTTGCCACAAGGCATACCATTCTTCTTGGTTATTTGAAGTAATGTCCAGGCTCAATGAATAATATTTCTCAGTTTATCCACCTAAACAAAGGATCACCTCCTCACACCCACTACATGTAATTCGATTCCAATTTTTATTAATAAAATTAAATTATAAATTAAAAAATTTACACATTAATTTATTTTATTCATACAAGATTTAATTGATTAATTACTTTATATAAAATTTTCTCAATGCCTACCCACAGGCCCGAGAATAGTTAAAAAAAATAGGGTGGCTTAAGTTCTTCAAGAAATTCAATGGCCATGAAATTGAAGTGACTAGGGCGTTTGCTCAAGCTTTTGATGGTGTAGAAGCTGAAATCAGAGACATAAAGTTGAAGATAACAAAGTCTTTTGTAGCAGACGTGATAGAGCTTCCAAGAAGTGGTGAGAGGTGGTTTAAGAACAAAAAATTCAAGGAGGAAAAATGGAAAATGTTCCTTCACAACCTAGGTATGGATGTTTTAGCCTTTAAAAATGGAATTCCAACACCTGTGCTTAGGTCCAAATGGAGAATGGTTTTTTTAGTTCTTCAAAAAATTCTTACTTGCAATGTAGATATGGAACATTACTCTTTTATCATGCCATACTTATGATGAATTTTATTAAGGGAAATGAGTTGAATCTTCCTTGTTACCTTATGTGGAGTCTCAAGAAAATGGCCTTTAACATTTAGATGGATTCCATAAATATTGATTAAGTCTTATATCAACATGGATTAATAAAATCCTCGTGGAGACATAGTTAAGAACCATTGGTGACAATTGGAAAATCTTCCTTATAAGAAATCATTTTGTGGAAGTTACTGAAGAAGAGGAGGTAAAAGAGATCAGAAGAAACTCACACAGGGTTCCTATAAAACTTGACCGTAAGACTGAAACAAAAGAATTTGAGCATTTGATGGTAAAAGATTAAATGACAAAAATGGAAACTCAAAACAATAATGCATAGGAAGATATTCCACTTAGTCAATTTATGAAGTAAAGAAGAAAGAGGGTAAATCTAAAGATGTCAGAAGAAGGAAAGCCAAAAAAAAGGAAGAGAAAATAGAGACATAAAAAGAAACTGAGGGGAGTCATAAAATAGAGTAACAAGTGAAAAGGAAACTAGAAAAACAACTAAGAAGAAGCAAGATGATTACTAGAAATATGGGTAAGCAAGCAAGGCAAGGGCCACCAAAGACCATAGATCATGAAAAATACAATAATCTTGAAACAAGGATAACAACTGAGCCTGTATATGACTAGATTCATGCAAGGAAGACCCCAAAAATTGACTTCACTTAGGAACAACTCTATGAATATCTAGAGACCTTAGAAAATAAGGTGCAACAAAAGCTAAATCCTTCTCCAAAACCAAAATTTCATGAAGATATTTTACAACATGATTTAATGTATGATCTACATGAGCAGGAAATCAATACTACTTGTCATAAAGATTAATATACTATCAATCCCTTAAAGCAAGAAATTATGAACTAGAGGTATTGAATAAGCACATAAAAGATGAGAATGAAGTAGTAAAAGCTCAGAATGATACAATGTTACTCGGGATGTGTTTCTAGTACAAGAAAAATCAGAAACTCAAGACAAATAATAAGGTTCTTAGGCAGAATATCAGAGGATTACAAGGAAACCTTTAGATGAGAAAACCATGGTGGTTGTTGAATGTACAAAGCCAAGGAGCACAAACAAACTTAGATGCTTTAATTTAGGCATCAAAGGCAGTTCTTTAAAAAGGCATCTCTCCAAGTTTTGAAATTTTATGCATGAGGACATGCAACACCTTTGGCATGGGGGAATGTTGAACCTCTTAATTCTCCTCCTTTTGACAAACCATTTTCATTTTTACATACATTTTGTTACACATTTTAACTTTAGCTATGAACTACAAGTCATTCAGGACATGAAAACCACAATAAAAAGGTAATTATCATTTCTCAACTCAAAGTTTATATTTCCTTTATGAAATAGGTTTAAATTATGCTATAACTACAGAAAGATGTGCATTCTACAACTAACTAGAATTTCTATGGCCAAATCCTAAGTTTTACAGGTTTTCACGTGTTAAAAGACAACCAAGGCACATAAATAATTTACAAATTTCATCTACGTAGGCACCCACCTACTGGTCACAACTGGAAGCTCATAGGATGAGTGAATCTCATTGGTCAAACTAAAAGTCAACATGGATATGGATTACTAGTTTTATGCATAATGTCAAACAATCGACTTTACCATCAAGCAAGCATGGAGAATATTAGGCAAGTGAGATTTGAAAGTCCATAACCTTAGTTGATGATGTGTCAATGAATAATTCTCTCATGACTCCCTCTTTCAATAGTGAATCATGAGAGTGAATTTCCTATTGTGATTTAGAGACTTAAATGCCAAACTTATAACGTATTTCTCAACATTAGTTTCTTAAGTTGTTAGTTCAAATTATAAATTAAAAAATTAATAAATTATAAATAAATTAATTATAAATTAATAGTTATTTATAAAAGATATTAAACATATAATTAATAGAGTAATATAAAGGTTGGAATGAATATTTTAATAAATTAAAATTAATTAATAGTTTATTTAAGGGCTAAAAAGTATATTATCATAGATTAAATTTAAGATAGTATTTATAAAAGATATTAAACAATAATAAATAGAGTAATATAAAAGTTGAATGAATACTTAATAAATAAAATTAATTAATAGTATATTAAGGGTTAAAATAGTAAATATTATCATAGATTAAATTCAATATTATTTACCTTCTGAGAAAAAAAAAACTAATAGAATAAAATAACCATACCTCAAAAATATCAACCCCATATAAGAATAAAGGCCACAAGAAACAAGAAATAATGGAAAAATACTTACAAGACAACAGGAAAAAGCTATACCAAGGGAGGGAAGAGAGGAAGAAAATGACTAGGAGGAGAGGGTTGGGACCCAACAACTGCTAATCTTCCAGCCATCCTCTCTATTGAGATTGTTCGGCCTTTTTTCAATCTCAATAGCTTCCCCAAATTTTCGGTGAGGGAATTGAGACACACTAGCAATAACACCAACCTCCTCGATGCAGACATTATGATTAGTTTTCTCCACATGTTCTGCTAATGCAGAAGACTTGGTTCTCTTATGCTTAAGGTCAGCTGCATGCTCACTAATCCTTTGATTAATGGAGTGACTAGGTTCACCAATATAGGGGGTCCCACATGAACAAGGAATAATGTATACCCCTTTCATGTCCTTAGGGTCGATAGGATCCTTCACTGATCCGAGGGACCTACGAATGGTGTTAAGAGGTATGAAGGTCGAGAGGACATTATGCTTCTTAAGGATCCTCGCAATCCTATCCATGGTTCCCTAAACAAACAAAATATGGACCCCAGGAATCCATTCCTTCTTATCTCTTTTAGTTAACGAATTCCTAGCTGCTTTGAGGAAAGCCCTCTATCCCATATGTCGACTATAACCGTTCTCAACAAAGACATTAAGGAGATGGGATTTCTCCTCCTCAAAGCTCTTTTCATTAGATATCCTTAAGGCATGAGTAGCAAGGGTGTTGAAAACCCCCAACTTTTGAGCTGGGAAATGATGTGAACTAGCATGAAGATACTGCTCCGTATGATTTTTCTTACGAAACACACGGTGGGAGAGGGAACCATCTTCTGTTTGTTCAGGAAACCACGGATAGGATTGCGAGGATCCTTAAGAAGCATAATGTCCCTCGACCTTCAAACCTCTTAACACCATTCATAGGTCCCTCAGATCAGTGAAGGGTCCTATCGACCCTAAGGACATGAAAGGGGTATACATTATTCCTTGTTCATGTGGGACCCCCTATATTGGTGAAACTGGTCGCTCCATTAATCAAAGTATTAGTGAGCATGCAGCTGACCTTAAGCATAAGAGAACCAAGTCTTCTGTGTTAGCAAAACATGTGGAGAAAACTAATCATCATGTCTGCATCGAGGAGGCTGGTGTTATTGCTAGAGTGTCTCAATTCCATCACCAGAAATTTAGGGAAGCCCTTGAGATTGAAAAAAGGCCGAACAATCTCAATAGAGAGGATTGCTGGAAGATTAGCAGTCGTTGGGTCCCCGCGCTCTCCTCGTAGTCGTTTTCTTCCTCTCTTCCCCTCCCTTGGTATAACTTTTTCTTGTTGTCTTGTAAGTATTTTTCCCTTGTTTCTTGTGGCCTTTGTTCTTATATGGGGTTGATATTTTTGAGGTATGGTTATTTTATGCTATTAGTTTTTTTTTTTTGGTATCAGAACATAAATAATCTTGAATTTAATCTATGATAATATACTATTTTTAACCCTTAAATAAACTGTTAATTAATTTTATTTATTAAAATATTCATTCCAACCTTTATATTACCTATTAATTATATGTTTAGATATCTTTATAAATAACTATTTAATTTATAATTAATTAATTTTTTTTATTTATAATTATTAAAAAGTTCAACTACATTTGATTTTATTTAGATAATGTTTACAATAACTATTAATTACTCTAGATAATTTATATTTAATAACTTTGTTAAACTTTAACTACTAAATTTTAAATTAATTTAATTATATAAATTAAATTATTCTTAAATATATTATTTAAATAATTATAAGCTTATAAATTGGTCCATGTTACTTAAGTCTAGCCGTGTTGCCAATTTTAGCCATTACTTTGGTCATCGAGATTTCCCCTTGGATGTTCTGCTTTATCTATTTAATGGGATGAAAGCCAAGATATGGTTCCATTTAATTGCCCTGATGAAACCACCACTGGCGCGTCGACAATGAATATGCCATGGTGATTTTTAACGTGAGAAAAATCTATCGTAAATAAAATTAAAACTCATTTAAATTTGTTAAAAATAAAATTAAAAACAACTAACAACAAAAATTATATAAATAAAAATAAATATAACAAAATAGAAAGAAATGTGTATGTTTAGACCTTAGCTAGTACCAGAGTAGAGTTCTTTTATCATAATCTGGCATTACTACCTGTCATTTTAAGTGAACCACCCTTATTAAAAATTAAAAAAAACCCTTGAAAATAGAAAAGAAAAATTTCCCAGCAAAGAAACTAAAAACTCTAATAGTGGATAAATAGCAGTGATCCTAATTATGTGGTTAGATTTTGTAAAACTCGAACACGTGTAAACGACCAATCGATAAAAATAAAAAAATGGGTTTCTATCATTACAGGAGAGGAATCCCAAAAGCAGTTGTCTTTAAGGCGATTTTTTGAAAGCTTTTCTGGTGGCTTTTTCCAGAGAAAATCTGGTAGCAATTTATTGGAATCACAAGTTTGATAGCTAGTTTCTGCACAATCAAAGCGTCTCTGGGGTTTTTCAGGGTGCTGAATCCAAATATGCAGTTTAAAAACCATTTTAACTGCAACAAATCAAGATTTAACCTCAATTTATTCCGCCGGGTTCCGTCACCGGAATCTCCAAAAAGTCACATTATAGACAACTCCATCACAAAACTTGTATTGGATAATGGGTAATTCTAAAACGTGTCCCAAGTGTAAACGACCAATCGAGAAAAGTCAAGGGTGTATGTGTATTACATGTTTGCCACCCTGTTTTGTTTCGAAAAAAATTCACTAAATATGTCAAATTTTTTTTTGCATGGGAAAACAATTATCCATTTTACATTTCAATTTATTACTTTTTCCTAAGACTATAAGATTTTCTTTTTCTATTGACCGCTATTAATTAGATCTTGAGTTTTGATATTTTAGTTTCTATATTGCATCTTGAGTTTTGATAGTTTTTTAATGAGGGTTTGAGTTGTTTAATTTATAAATTTTTATTGTTTTAATGGTTCCAGTTTAGGCAATTACTTCTAATAGTTTTTGATGCGGGGTTTCATATAATATAAATGTGGATAATTTATTTTTTGTTCTTGAGTTTTGTCCCCGAAAAATGATGTTTGATATCTTAAAATGGATTTGAAATATTTTAAACCTTAAATATTCAAACCAAAAGCTATTGCTAAAATGACATTGTCAGTCAATGTCTCAAATTATTTATTCTCAAAAGAATTAGATAAATGGGATATAGAATAATGATCCAATTGATATCATACCTCCCAATTTCAGAAGGATTCTAGTCCCTAAAAGTTTTACTAAATAATATGAGGAAAACTTTCCCCCGCCTTCACCTTGGAGTACCACCTTTCTTTGCATGCAAGTTGCATAACCTAATCTACCAAAAGTCATGCTTCCTTTGCCTCAAAATTTTGGACCTATTATGCAAAAGTGTCTTATTGTTATCATCTTATTTGTTACCCTTAGGGTTGGAAAGGGACTTAGTCTTACTCACATATCACATATTTTAAGGGATGAGATGACAATCCCATATCCCTAGATAACCTTATTTTCATGCATCATCACTCCCAACGTTCAACAAATGGGAATTGCATCACTCTGAGCTAGTTACCAAGTAGTGGTGCAACTCTTCCCATCGCTAGTTAACTTCAATCAATGAGCCATCAAGGGTTAAAAAAATTTAGAATTTGGTTTCCCAAGATGATTTAATTTAGTTGGGAACATATGAATTAACATGGGTTCAATAATTGAATCCTTTATCCTAACTTCTCTTGCCATTGGGTGTCTAGATTCATCTTCACAGATTTATGTGAAACCTATATAATGAGACCCTTCCAAGGAGATGTACATATAGAAAAAACACAATTCACAAACTTATCTTGGTGGATTTATTAGGAACACTTCATTGTATTTTTTTAGTGAGCTCAATTGTAGCATGTAAGTTAAGGAAGACAAGGACTGATGGTACTCAGGAAGGATTTATTCTACACAAAGGTATAATTGTAAGTTGTTTCTTTGTTAATGTAAACTTCATGAATATTTCTCCCATTTTTTTTTCCGTGTTGGATTTGATTTTGGATTTGAATGTGTTTGGGAATTATTATTAGAACCATCTATGAAATTGATAAATATCTATTTGGAGAGAGATATTTCAAAATGGCTTTGAAATATTTCAAACCCTAAATATTTAAGCCCAAAACTATTGATAAAATGACCTTGTAAGTTGATGTATCAAATTATTTCCTCTCCAAAATCATTAAATAAATGAGATATAAAATAATGATCCAATTGATATCATACCTCCCAATTTCAGGAGGATTCTAGTCCCTAAAAGTTTTACTAAACGATGTGAGGAAATCCCCCCTCCCCCCATCCCCACCTTCACCTTGGAGTACCTTTAATGGTTAGCAATGGAAGCAAGATCTCTAGGAGCTAAAGGGTTTTTTTGAAGTTGATTTGTTCAGATCTCACACTAGAAAGGACTTAAGTTATGCCCATAACTCTTCTTCCTTTTTCATTTTTGCATAGTATGCCATGTGATAGATCTAGGATATCATTGTAAATTGTTTACCCTACTATTTAGTATATTTAAGGGAGATATTTGCAAAAGTGCTATGGGAAGTGTTGTGGCACTCAAGGCAGATGCTACATCACTATATCAATGCTCTTAGAATGTAAATATTAATTCCATTTGAGGGACATTTTGAGTTGGTCAATGATGGTATGGGGGGATTATTGCAACTATTTATGTTAGCTTTGCTAGTTGGACTTGGGCCCTAATCCTCTCAGGTTGTTCTTTAGAACGCCGCAATATATTTTTGTTTTCCTATTATAATCTCTTACATTTTTATTAGGTTTTTTTCTTTAGTTCAATTCCAGATGACCATAGTGTTTTTCTCTTTAATTAATTGATTAATTTTTATATTCAACATCAAATGATCAAATTTATTTTATGTCTTGAAGACTTCAAAACCTTCCTCTCGTTGAGGAAGCTCCACCATTACAAAGACATGCGATGACTTTGGAAGCATAAGACTCAGATAAAATTGACTCTAGGAGACTTCTTTTTGTTTTAGAGGAGGAAGAACAAGTTACCATTGAAGTGATAGATGGAATTCTATTGAACAATGTTAATCCTATGTTGACCCTATACTATAGATGATCTTGAGATTAATATAATAATGCATTCATACACAAGGGCGATGAAAAACACAATGTGTGTGTGATGAACAATAAACACAGTTAATGTATTATCTATGTTGGGTTGTGTTATATTCTTTCCACGACTAGCCCACGTAGTTAATTAAGGGTTAGAGGGGGCAGGTCACAGTGGGTTTGAGGTGTACCTGGAACCCCACTTTATGGGGTTTGGGGCAGTGCCCTGGAAAATTTTGGTTTTGGGCCCTATGTTAGGTTGGGCGGACCCACTTATGGTTTTGTGCATGATTTTCACACATGTTTTTTGGATGCGTTGGTTTTCAATCCCTGGTTTTGGACATAATGATTTTCGGTCCATGGTATTGGATGGCATATATAAATATGTATTGTAACATTGAAAGGAATATAATGAAAAATCAAGCTAGTAGTCTCGGTTTTGGGATCCAGGGGAAAATCTTTGTGTATATGTGTTTTATGTGTTATGCTCTGGCATTGTTTATTTTCTGTGTTTTAGAATTCATATGTAGGTAACTTTTGTATGGGGTTAAAACCTACATTTGGTATCAAAGCAGTTTTGGCTTCAAGGGGATGCCTTTGTTGCTGAGGGGTTTTGCTCAGGCCTATGGTAGACCCTGTTTAGTGGGAGATCTGTGAGATCGATTCTGGTGGTGAAAGAAGATGGCGAGCAGTGGAAATATAGAGATCGATAAATTTAATGGTTAGAGTTTTGAGTTGTGGAAACTCAAGATGGAGGATATATTGGTTGATAAATATCAGTGGATCATGGTAGATCTAGGTACTAAACCAATGGGAGTATCTGATGAAGAATGGAAGAAGTTGGATCAGAAGGCAAAGAGCACAATACGATTGTGTGTCTCAGATTCAATATTGTTGAATGTATCAGGGGAAGCTATGACAAAGGCTTTGTGGGACAAGTTAGGGACTTTGTACCAATCTAAGTCTCT
>APFE031371585.1:259200-309390 GCA_000404065.3 Pinus taeda | reverse complement strand
ATATATATATATATATAGATGGAAGAAGGACCGATGTTCTCATGCCAAAAAAATTTGTACTACTTCCTTAAATGCTCGAATTAATTTCATGTCAAAATGAGGTATGTATTAAGGCCCACAAATATATTTGGCCCATCATATCAAGGCTATTTTATCTAATATAATACTTCTAGGGTTTTGAAATTACATTTGGTGAAATGTGATGCTTGTTTGAGATAACAATGTTTTCTTAAGATAGTGATAATAATTGATTATGACAATAAACATTAGCCTACATTATGGTCTTGAGAACAAGTTTACTTAAAATGTTTGAAAAAAATTAACAGGGCTTCAAACAATGTGATTACTTGTTTCCAATATTTTAACTATTTTAATGCCTAAAATTCTCTTAATAATGGTCAAAATCAAGCACTTTAATATAGACAACATAATTAACATTTAGTTCCATTATATTTTGGTTCAAAATATTCTTTAATAACTTTGTATAATCAATAATGAATAGTTTTGTTAGATGACTTACCATCAAGTGATGCTAGATCCCTTTCATCCACCTAAATGCATTGAGTTCTATACTGCACACTATTTAGTCAGTGTAGGGATCATGGACTCGTATTTTAGCACTCATTGTCTCTCTATAAAGGAATTACAAAAATAAGAGTTATTACCCATTCAACAATGTTGGGTATGTGTTATATTCTTTATATGACTATTACCTTGCACAATAAGTTGTGATAGCATAGCAGGGGGTGTCATAGGGCTACTAAAAAAATTGTGATGACTTTTTGCATCCTTGTTTTGGTAATTTTCAATGTAGTTTTCACTTTTAGTAGTTTTGTGGCACATTGCAGTTCAACCCATGGTTTTGTAATTTTGGTTAAGGAACAAAGATTTGTATTCTGATGCCATGTTAATGGATAAGAGGTTTATGGATTCCATTAATACAATTATGTATATTATATTTAATATTACTGAACATTTTAGGAGAGGATATTGTGAAGGAGTTGTGGAGTTCACAAGCTAGGAGATTAGCATGAATTTAAGTCACTGGTGAACAAATTGTTCCTACAAAAGAACCTACATAACTTAAGGATGAAGGATGGAGAGTCAATGAAAGAGCATGTAAATGCCTTCAATACTATGCTAATTCATATATTATCTATTGAAATTAATATTCTAGTTGAAGATAAGTGTATCAATCTGGTGTGTTCTCTACCTAACTTGTGGGATAATCTAGTTGTTTCCATAGGTAGTATTGAAACTACTTTAAGTTTCAATAAATAGTTTCATCCTTGTATTTTAAGAAGATGAGATGGAAAAACATGGAAATTTAGAATGAATATGCCTTATCTATTAGAGGACAGTCACAAGATAGAAATAAAAATAAGTCCTCAAATGGTAGATCAAAATTCTAGAAGAAGTTCTAATTGTACTACACCATACACACCTTAACAGAAGTAGGTTGTAGAAAGGATGAATAGATAATGGAAAAATAAAGGAACATGATCAAAAGTTATATGTTAGGACACGAAATATGGGAAGAGGTGGTTGCTACTACATGTTACCTAATAAATAGATCACCCTCATCATCATCAAATGGCAAGAGTCTATGCAAGGCATGGAATAGTAAGAAACAATTTATTAAGCATCTTAATAAAGTTATGTATGAAGCCTATCTACATGCTCCAAAGGAAAACAAGGATAGGTGGAAAATTATTGAGAAGTGTATCATTATTGGCTATAAAGGTAGTTTGAAAGTTTTGGAGTTTTGGAACCATGAAACTAAGAAGGTTTTGTATAGCCAAGTGTGGTATTTAAAGAAATAAAAGATGTTAAATAGGAATTCACACTAATGCATAAATAACTAGAGAAGACAAAGTTTGAAATGAAGACTGATCAATCAGACTCTATATAAGAATAGGAATCAAAAGAATAAGAATGGCCCACTTCAATACTGAGGAGGTAATTTCATGGTAGAATGAACTAGAAAGGTATACTCCAGCTAATTTTTGTTCTAATTTTGCTTTGTTTATTTCTAATGATGATCCCATAATTGTTAGGAGGGTAGTGGATTTAGAGGATGGAAAAAGGAAATGGTTGAAGACATGACCTCCTTGGACAAGAATGAGAGCTAGGATACAATGGATTTGTTGTATGGAATAAATACCATTATAACAAAATGGGTGTTTAAGAAGAATTTGAATGCAAAAGGAAAACTGAAGAAATAGAAATCTTGGTTAGTGGAAAAAGGTTATTCCTAGGTAGAGGAAATTGAATTGGTGAGATTTTTTCTCATTTTCTCAAGTTAAATTCTATTATATTTATTTAATCTATTGCCACTAAATTTTATTTCAAAGTATAATAGATGGATGTAAAGAAAACATTCCTACATGGGGATTGAAAAGAATAAATCTAGATGAAGCATCCAAAATAGTTTATAGTGAAGGGAAGGAATGATATAGTAAGCTGATAAACCACAAAGTGCTTGTTGAATAAGCTAATAAACCACTTAGTGTTTGTTGAATGGGTTGCTAAAACACTCAAGTGCTTTATTTAAAGCTAAAAAACCACTCAATGAGTTGAATTGAGTCGTCGTGGCTTGTTGTGAGACTTTTTATTTGCCTAGACAATGGGCTACACACTCCTGTAGTGCTTGCTTGGAAAATAAAGTTGATAAACCACCTATATAGTGTAATTAGACTCCTAGAACTATGCAATACCTCAACTAATCCTTGGATGAATACCTTGAGCAATCATCCCCTTATATTTGGATTTGTCTTAGGGGTGGACAACTGCAAGAGAGGTTGCAACATAGCTAGCCTATGGCTGGGTGGAGAGTTGAAGTCCCTCCTACAACTACCATTCATTTCAAGTTACTGTGATAATTATAATGACTTATTCTTAAAATAACCATGGATGCTTAAATTGTTTGATATGTTATTGGAAAATTTAAACTCAAAACTACGCTTGGGAGGTCGTTGAATTCATTGTGTGCTCATGGTGACATCATTGTAAGCTCTCAAAGAGTTGGATGCAATGGTGATACCATATTTTAATTTTGAAACCTTTATAAAATTAGGATTTATGTAACCCCATATTGAAGATAGACTTTAGATTTTGGGTTGGATTATCAAGGAAAACCCCCCACAACATGATTTAGTATAGTGGTTGCGAGGGAGTGTTAGAAAGTGGTATTAAAATGAAGGTTCAATGTTGGAATTGAAGAGGCTCACCTACACATAAAAATAGGATAAAAGCTCACTCTGATAGCTTAATTGTTATATAATTGTACTGATTTTATACCATCAGTTGATATGATTATTGGCTTGACATATTGATAATATTTTATTAACATGGGATTTGATTTTATATATAGTTTCAGTTCAAAATTGTTATTGTAAATATACCAATGTGATGAGTAAATATATTTATTTATGTTTGATTTAAATAACAGTTTTGTGTGGGTAAAAACACAATGAAGGATAATAAGACACAAAATTATAGCAAGAAATATAGGAATGAGCAACAAAATGGTATAGTACAACATAGACATATCTTGCCATAATAAAGAAGAGGACCTGGTTGGGAAGAAGTATGAGGAAAATTCTCTTGATTGGATGGATACTCTCAAGAGCTTGAGAGATTAATTAAGAAGTTGCAAGGAAAGAAATGAAAAGATCCTTAGAAAAAAAGAAAGGAAAGTGTTGGGTGCAGTATAGGGTCTATAAATGTACCAAAATTTAATTTATCAATCGGGAGAGTTTGTGAACTTCAAGATGCAGCATTGGAAATGCAAGAGAGAGTCCTGGTAACCTGCAAAATAAATTCTAGTCTATCTTTTGATTAAATGTGAGAAACACCAATCTTGCACTAGTGCGAGAAACAACAATCTTGCACTAGTGCGATAAACACCAATCCAAACAATTAAAAGCATGCGGGGAAGTAAAAGCAATCAATGCAAAAAGAAATTCTAATTGCAAGTAAACAAAAGGGAAATCAGAACTAGAAATCAACACAATAATGAAAAGACTGTAAATGCTAGAATAAATTCAAACTATTATGCTTGCACTAATTCTGTCTGTACTAATTCTACTTGCACTAATTCTATGTAACAATCTACTTGCACTAATTCTATGTAACATTCAGCTTGCACTGGTACAAGAACAATATAGAAGTTAAAGGAAACCATCATATTAATTAAACATTTATCGATTCAAACATAGTGTATTTTCCTCATTTATAAATATCGGCTCAACAAATGTAAAAATCACATCTTTAGATATAAATTAATAGATCTGGATTAATTTACAGAATTCGAGTTAGAGCTCATAAAGGCAGAGCCAATCTTGTGGATTCTGGAAGGACACAATGTTTGCTTAAAATATTTCAGGTGCAAGTATAATTAATAATGCAACAAATGAAATAGAAACAAATTGCAACAACTCAAATTAACCTTAGATCTTGGAATAATTTATTGCAGCGAATCGAATTAATTTTAAAACTAGAAATTAAAGGCAGAAAGAAACTATAAAATTCACACAACAATTAATAATCTAAATGCTATTGAATCTAAAAGATGAGAGTGGTGTTGAGCTGGTCTGGCGGCCAACCCAGCCAACTCACACTCTCTATTAACCTGGTTCACACAACAATTAGATTCATTAAGATGCAGTGGATGAATAGACAAAGCATGAATAAAAATTGCTTCAATTAATTAAAAAAATAGTCTTTATATCACGCAGACAGTGCTAAGCTCCAACAAGCAAGAGAAGCATTCCACACTAAAATCCACGTGCTGCTACCTTGGAAATACTTTTCCTTCCTTTTGCCCTGTGCCTGTGCATGCTTCTGCCCCCTACTTAGTTGATTGACTAAAATTCATTAGCTAGGCTTGGAGCCATAACTCTTCCTTAATAATCTTTTTACAATCCAAACTTGGCATAAAAGAAGCCAATCCTTTGCAAACATCATGGGGATTGAATCCCAACTAATTATCATTAATAGAATATTAGTACAACTGTTCTCCTACTGAAATAATGGATATTTACCACGAATTTCCCAAATCTGGACATTTTCTAGAATTTTGGAAAAGTTGGTATTTTTAACAAAATGCCTCCAAGGAGTTCTATGTATCTCCTTAACCATTATGAATTTTGGAAAACAGTTTGGAGGCAATATATCTTGTTATATTTTCAACAATAACCTCTCTTAGAATTTTCTGGTTCAGATCCATTGTCTCGGAAATCATGCCTGAAAATGACTATTTGAAATCTGAGATGCTAAAATTCTGGAAAAACAATTTATTTCTAGAAAACTGCCTCAAAGATTGTTATGTAACTTTTAGACCATTATGAATTTTATAAATCGGTTTGAGGCTTTTTCAATATGCTATACTGGGACCAAAACCCATGTTCTAGAATTTGTTCATTTGTCTTCACGTGCATAGAAAGTGAGGCAGAAGTTGGCGAATTTGGGGTTGTAACATTAATTATTCTCTAAATATAATTTTTTATGACCCGGGTGTGTCTTGGCTTATGTGGAAGTGTTCAAATTACATTTTTATCATAAACCTCTTTCAGATTCTCCCATAAATGTGTCAATGTATCAAAGCCCCAAACTGGTGGAGGCACGTTGTAAAGCTTGCACTGGTGCAAGCACACTATAAAACTTGCACTAGTGCAGGCACGCTGTCAGAACTGAATTGGTACATGAATCTATTTCACAGTGTAGGCAGGTAAGTGTAGGTTCAAAACATGATCAAATCAACTTTAACCTGCAACATACAAACCTTTATTAAACTTCCATTAACGTTATTTTAATCTTGTTAAAACAAAAGAAGTAACAAATACTTGCAACAATAATAATTTAATGAAACAATAGCATGAGAGGGTTTGAGTGAAAAATGAGACAAAACTCAGGCCCAATAGAAAGAAAAGACGAATTTACTAGCTTTTTAGAGTCTATCAAAGTTACAAATGTAGAAGCAATACGAGCTCGATTCCAACTATCTAGGAAGGAAAAAAACCAAGAAAAGACCATAAAATATATGCAATAAAGGATTGAAGACCAATAGGGCAAAAGGTAGCAAGTCAAGGAAAATATATAGGCAAGAAAGTGAAGACACAATGAGATGAAAAATTCCACTTGGCACTCTAGAAAGAGAGTTAAGTAGCCATGATTGATCATTGGGCACTATAACCTGAAGTCACCATCATCAAAGGAGAAGTAAGAAGAGATCACTGGTAAAAGAGTTCAAAATACAAAGTTCCCTACCTTTGGTGGAGAAATAACGAAGGTTGAAGAGGCAAAATATTGGTTATTGATAATTAATAAATACTTTAGAGTGGATGACTAGTATGAAAACATGAAGACAAAAGTAGCCTTTTTTAACTTTAAGGGAAAAGTTGATATTGAGGGAGGATTTGAGAAATGTTATGGAAATTAGGGAGAGGGAACTATCATGGAGAACATTTGAGAAATATGTTTGGTAGAAGTACTTGTCTTAAAGGTACTATGATAGTAAAGTTAAAGAATCCAATGAACATGACCTATGCTAGCTTATTGTTGATGAGTACACTAATGTGTTTTTGGATATGTTGAGATATGTACCATACATCAAAGATGAGAAAGTGATGATTCAAAGGTACTTTAGTGGGTTACCAAAATATTACTGAGATAGGATTTAGTTTTATGAGCCACAAACATTAGAGGACATTATTCGAAAGGCCAAATATTGCTACAAGCAGTCCAAATACAAAATCGAGTTTTGAACATACTAGAAAAAGATATATAATACCATATTCAAGGCAAAAGGGCCAAAATACTTAGGATATAAGTAACAAGGTAAGAATGTGAAGTTCACCACTCTTGCTAAGAATGAGTATTTGCAAAAGTTTGTTAGTCCAAAGGTCACACTGAGAGGGGTGGCGAATTAGTGTGACAACCATTTTACCATTTCATAACTTTTCATAGTCAAGAATTCATGTAACAATGAGTCATAACCATAATCATCATAACATAAGAAAGAAAGGAATCATAAACATATCAAAAGCCATCACATCATAATGAGACAAGTTTTTTATGTCAAAACCCATATTGGAGAAAACCAGAATCCTTCTTCTTCTTCTTTATATTTAATTCATTACATAGATTTGTAGGCTACAAAATATTGGAGGAAACTACCCCAAGATATGTAAGCTACCACATGTGGTAGACTACATCCTGATTGAAGTAGTGACCTTGAAATATGAAAGCAACTGCTCAATGTAGGCTACAACGTAATTAAGGTGCCAACCTCAATGATGAGTGAGATCCAACGTTCTCTAGGCTATGACTTAAATAAATATCCAACTTTGATGATGAGTGGGCTCCAACTTGCTCTAAGATCCAACTTAATTGAGGCTCTAACCTCAATGACGAGTGGGCTCCAAATTTCTCTAGGATATAACATAATTGAGGCTCGAACCTCAATTATATGTGAGGTCTAACTTTCTCTAGGCTCTAAGATGATTGAGGATCCAACCTCGATGATGAGTGGGCTCCAACTTGTTCTACAATCCATGATTGAGGCACTAACATTGATGATAAGATGACTCTAGCCTACTCAAGGTTCTGACCTAATTGAGGTTCTAACCTCAATGGAGGCATCTACCTCCGTCATCTCATTGTGGACATGCATTTAATGTCATTTTTAAAATGGATCCAATTTCATTAGATATGGATAAAAGCCATTGAATCATAAATCATGTTATAATATGTTATCTCCAATCCCTATCACTACACAATTTGCAACCACAATTACTGCCACAATCCTACTGACACTTAGACTCAACTAATCTCACTTAATTTGAATTGTTTCTTGTGAAGATATGAGAACTTCTATATATAAGAGTTTCATATGGTCTAGAGCTAAAAGGAGTGACCAAAATTGAACTTTAAAGCCTAGAATATTTAGGCTTTTACAAAACCGATAAGGAGAAATATGTCGACGCTTTAACATTGTTCCTATGATATGGGGCTTAGGAGTGACTATGCCCATGCTTAGCCCATATTTTTACATATTTACATACCTCAAGGCTAGGTCCCTAGGGGTCCTTGGTCTCCCGGATGATGATGTCAGCATGATTTCATCATGCCACATGGAAACTTGGGAGGGTTGCCATGCATCAATCATTTTTGGGCATCTCACCAATCTAAAGTTTCCATCTTTCCTTGCTAGGTGGAAACCTTGATGGCAACCACATCATCATGTTGATGTCAATTGTTGGTGTGTCATGCCATGTGTTGCCACATCTTCCATGCCATGCCTTATAAATTGTCGCTATGTGTCCAAGTTTCTATGTCATCGTTGAGTGGGTATGGGAGTCACCATACCCATGTAATGAAATGTGATGAGCATAAATATTTAATTGGGCCACCTATCCTCCAATATGTGCTTTCCAAATGTCATTATTCTATTGGCTCTATAGGGTGTGTTAAACATCATGTAACTCTCAACATCATCCACCTTTTATGTTTAGTGGTCACCATTGGTTTACCTAGAAGTTGCACATTATTGATCTTCAAATGGTAATAAATTCTCATATGGGAGGATCTTTTAAGAGTAAGATATACCATTGGAAAGGTATTGATGATACCTACACAACCATTCTATTTATAATATCATTTGCACATCATAACTACATCAAAAACTCAAATGCATTCAAGCAACTTCATCTTCATGTGATGAGTTCTTGTAAGAGATCCAGCTATCATAACACTCCATAGAGTGTACTGCTACTTCCTTAGGAATCATGGGTGATAATGATGTTGTCTTACACATCCACTTTAACATCAATCACATATTATCATCATCAATCACAAAACTATGTGTAACAAGCTCCCCCTTTGTCATTGATGGTAATTGATTTCAACAAATCGAAAACTCCCTCTATGCAAATGTAATGTTTGCAATCTATCCTTATTCCTTCATGTCTCAATGTCAATGTATGTATCAATTTATACAATCTCCCTCCCTTTGAAATCAATAGAAAAGGGTCATGAGTATCTATTGAAACTAATATGTTGATAGATGAACATGATCCTGCTTAAGTATCTTTGAAGATTCCATAATATGTTCTTGGATGATCCCATGGAATTGGATGAATCACTCTTCCTTCCTATTGCTATGCTACCATTCTTATAAAGTCTACCCCTAAATCCATGCTTGCACTGCCACTCATAACTATTCTCTTTAAAACATCCCCTTGAGATCAAGCGCTTTCTTGTGAACATGTTATAATTATCCTATTACTCATGCTTCATCCATCTATGTATCCTCCTAAGACCATGATTCCTTCATCTATAAGTAAATATCATTGCTACATTTCCCCTGAAACATGCCCACTTTACTTATCCTTTCTTTACATCTGATATATCATCATCCATTTTTGCTAATCAATGTCATACTCTGCATACTTCCTTCATATGTGGAGTTTCTTATTCAATATTTGACTCAATAAATTATGATCTTGAATAAGAATTCACCAATGGCTTATATCTAAGGAATCATATGCAAATTGGGTCCTCCTTGACCTATTTTCCATCTTGTTGCATTAATAGGAATTCCCTATCTATTGTACCCTCTTGAGCTTGGTCTACAATCTTATACTATATGACCTATGTTGTGACATGTGGCAGTCATAGTCAACATTAGGCTTCAAAATTTGCTAAAATGGATAAGGAATTCTCTTGATTGGGTCCACACATTTCCATCTAGGTACCTAATCATATCCTATATACTAACCGCATCATAGGTTTTGTAATCCTATGCTTTGCTCCTAAAATTTGTGCATGAGAAAGATTAACCAAAAAACTTATTTTGATACCTAGAAATAGAAGGAGATATCAATATTTTGAAGTCACTTCTTGGAGGAGACATGTTTCCCTATTGATCAAAACCTACTTGGTTGTTGCTTATATATGCTTTCTGAGGAACCATATTCATTTGTTGATCTTCAATACCTTCTTGATTGCTGCTTGTAGGTGATTTATGAGAATCCATATTCATTTGTTGATTTGTAATACCTGCATTATTTTTTCTTATGGACCCTTTCACTTTGTTTTGGTTCCTTGTATTATTTCCCTTCCTAGGATTTTATTCAGTGTTATTGAAATGAACATGCTTGGCCTGGTGTACCACTTACTTTGGATCTTCAAGAGAGATGTTTTTAGATGCTATGAATGCCTAATCAAGTTTATTGAAGTGATGTTCAATTGATGATCTTGAGGGGCTAATTATCTTGGGTGCCTCACAATTTCCTTGATAACCAAGACCTATATTAATGAGAAGGGACCTTTGCATGTTTAAGGTAATTTAATTTTGATTTAAACAAATTCATTAAAATGTCAATCCAGTTTCCTACACTTGTGCACTACAATTGCACAATATGTGCTACGAAATTAACCTTCAATTTAAAAGAAAATATAATCTAATGAAAAAAATTAAAAGACAAAAATTACAATGAAATCCTACTCATGAAGTGATATCCAAATAGAGTGCACACACTTATGAAAATCATATAAAGTAAAAACTTGTAAAAATTTTATTCTATTTTGTAATGAAAGCATAAAGAAATTATTCTAGGAATGCAATAAGTTTTAATCTAAGGAAAGAAATAGATTTGAGCTAACTAATTCTACACTAGAAAGTGACCAAATTCTATTTTATGAAAAATAGAAGGGAAATTCTATTCTATGGAAAGTAAATGTAAGTATCTTTTATGAAATCAAATTTTATGCTATGAAATACAATTAAACTTTATGCTATGAAGACATTTAAACTCCATTTGATGAAAGCAATGTAAACTCTCTTATATGGAAATTAAATACAGAGTTTGTGAAAATAGGCAAAATCTATTCTATGAAAGACAAGTTTAAATGGTATTTACCTATGAAATAAAAGTAAACTAGATTGATCGTGAATGATTGGTGTGTGTATACATAATTCAAAGTTCATTCATTTCTACACAAAAATTCTTATCCTATCTGTAATTTTGAGACTAAAACAATTGCAAAAGTGAAATATTAATAGAAAAAAAGTGATTAACAAATGTTTTTGTTGTTTTCAAGAGTTTATTTAAGCACGTGTGTATCTGCATAAGAATAAGGATTGAATGAGTAAAAGATAGTAAAAAAATGAAATGAGCATAACAAATCATTAAACAAAGAACTGAAAGAAATCATATGTAATGAAACTAATTACACATGTTTTCAACAGGGGCCCTTCTGAGGTGCATGAGAGATGAGGAATAAAAAAACTTGCTAATCAAACATGAATTATTTTCATAAAGGAGCAACCATAATAGATAATAATAATAATAAAATTTGGTTTTATGGTATTTTGGCTAGATTGTTGAATTTATTTATAATAGATAATAATAATAAAAAAAATTGGTTTTATGTTATTTTGGCTAGATTGTTGACTTTATTTATGTATTTAGAAGAATAACAAAAAAATCACGTTAGTAAATAACATATTGATCATTAGTTACTTTTCACCATAATTTAATCAAGTCTTTGTGTGAAAAATGGATAATAATAAGATGTAATAAATATAATTATTTATGTTTTCCTTCGTATTTATGTAGGAGTAGAATTGTAAATGTGTAGACTTACTAGTGGTTACTATTATATGGAAAGCAATTAATTTATCCACTTCACATCTCAATTTATTAGGTTTTGCCAAATCAAGACTATAGGATTTGATTTTTGTATTGACTACTATTAATTTAGCATTGACCAATGTAGGTTATCATTTTTTATGCAATTTTCCTCAAAGAATAATTAGTAACTTGATTTGAAAGGACTAAGTTATCGTGCAACACTTGTTAATACAATGAGATGGATGTGAATATAGACCATAATTTATAGGCTTCAATATACATTATCTTATTTAATGAGCAGATACAATAAATAAATAAATAATAGAAAGAAATACATGCACCATCCACATTAACACAATTTTTTACTCTATTGAAAACTTATAGGAGAAAATTGAGGTAGAAGGTGAGACTACTCTATTCTTTTTTCTTTGATAAGGAATATGTAGGAACAAGGTAAGAGGTGTTCTCTATTTAGTCACCTAATGGTAAAGTTGCTACAAAACATTGACCCCCTTTTTTCTCTTTAACTTCCTACTCCCAATCGCTATGTTAATCTATAGAAAAAATATATTAGCATTGAATAGAATCTTTACTCATTTTAGTGATCTAATATTTCATATAGCGTGATAACCAACTAGGGGTAATGTTTGACTCCATCAACCCTTAACTAAAGTTAGATTTTACTCAAAAGTACACTTGTGTCTAACCCATTTGCATAAGTAATGGGGGTTGACATGGCATACTCTCATACCATGTTGGTTAACACAAGAGGTTAACTTGTGGAAGGCATAAATTTTGCATAAAAAAATTGATTCATGTGATTGTTGCAACATTAGAAAGGTATTTGAGTTCCTTAGAGTCTTTTCCTAGAGAGAGAAATTTTTGTCCCCAAGAAATGATGTTTAATATGTCAAAATGACTTTGAAATACTTCATACCCTAAATCTTCAAGCCTAAAGCTATTGCTAAAATGACCTTGTAAGTTGGCTCCTCTAATTTTTTTCCTCTCCAAAAAACATTAAATAAATGAGATATAAAATAATGATCTAATTGATATCATACCTTCCAATTTTAGGGGGATTTTAGTCCCCAAATGTTTACTAAATGATGTGAGAATTTTTCCTACACCTCAAAAATCTATTCTATGAAGGACAAGCTTAAATGTTAGTTATCTATGAAATAAAAGTAAACTAGATTGATTGTGAATGGCTGGTGTGTGTATACATAATTAAGAGTTCATTCATTTCTACACAAAAATTCATATCCTATCTGTAATTTTGAGACTAAAACAATTGCAAAAGTGAAATATTAATAGAAAAAAGTGATTAACAAATGTTTTTGTTGTTTTCAAGAGTTTATTTAAGCATGTGTATTTGCATAAGAATAAGAAATGAATGAGTAAAAGCCAATGAAACAATGAAATGCACATAATAGATTATTAAACAAATTACCGAAAGAAACCTTGCAGAAAGCATATGTAATGAAACTAAATTACACATGCGCTTAACAAGGGCCCCTCCTGAGGTGCATGAGAGATGAATAATAAAAAAAACTTTCTAATCAAACATGAATTATTTTCATAAAGGAACAACCATAATAGATAAAAAAAAAAATATGGTTTTATGGTTTTTTTTTCTGGCTAGATTATTGAATTTATTTATGGATTTAGAAGAATAACAAGAAAAAATCACATTAGAAAATAACATATTGATCATTAGTTGCTATTCACCATAATTTAACCAAGTCTTTGTGTGAAAAATGGATAGCAATAAGATGTAAATAAATATAATTATTTATGGTTTCCTTGATCCATATTTAAATAGGAACACCACAAATTACAGAGATAACCATAAACACAAAGATGTAGTAGAAATAATACTTCATTTCATTAATGTAAAATACTGATATATGCTTACAAACAGAGTTGGAAAATAAACCAACTAGGGCGATGGGAGCTTATCTATGAGAAGAGATGTGGCGGCTACATGCCTCTGTTACAATGAGGCTCGAAGGCCTATTTATTGTTGAGAAACAATGGAAAACCGTTCACATCCCAAAACCTAACCCTAAAATATGAAACGCCAAATTGTGGGCCCCATTTTGGGTATGTTGGTACATCAACTTCCTGGGGTCGTAACTTTGGCATATGATCTCTGTTTGACGCGTACAATAGCTCATTAGAAAGATCTATCCGAGCACTACAACTTTGGGAAGGAAAACATCGGTCCATGGGCCCATGTTGCCCCCAACTTTCCCCAAAAAATGTCGTTTAGGGCCTCAAAATAGCTCCGGAAGTTTAGGACTCGAAAAAACTGCTAAAAATAGTAAATTGTGCTACAATAACTGAAACTGAAAAACTGAAAGAGACAGTTGCGGGGGTCCGAATGGGATAGATGGGTGGCCACCAACATCCACCTTGATCATTCCTCCCCCCTAGGAAGCAATGGTCCCCATTGCGTTGAGTTCCTCCCTAAGATGAGGAAGCTTCTGCTAAGCTGGGTCTCTGGTGAGTTGTTCTGCAATCTCTGATGTGTACAGAAATGGTGGGAAGCATGGTCGACGATGGTCCACATTGAACACTCAGTGCAAGCTAAGGAATGGATGAATGTTGTGCTTCAAAGCATTGTTTCTCGTAGCCTTGGTACTGGTGTAAGGACCATGTTGGAGTGGTTTGAGTTTCTGATAGGTTCTGGTAAGGCGTTCTTTCTGTCGATGCAACTAGACTTTGTTGCCCACCTGAAACGTGTGTGGTACCCCTATGGGTGAGGAGAAGTTGTTCCTGTGTTTTTTCATGACTGTATCCCTTTGCTACTGCTGGTGCGTGGAGGAACCCTTCGCAGGGGTCATGGATGTAACAACGATCTTCCCCTTACTTTAGGAGTGAGTCAGACAGAAAATGAATTTCCTAGTCTAGGAGATGAGCTTGCTACCTTTCTTAGCAGTGATCAAAGAGGTGACAGTAGGTGGGGCTACCTCCGGTATCTTGTATAATGAATTATCCAAAGAAATAATGATAGTGCGAGGTCTTGACTCATACACAACATGTCGCCTCCACAAGTATGCCTAGCCTAATAATACATCACAAACATCTAGAGGTGTAACATCACACAATACCTCATATGTGAAGGGCTTGATGCTGTGGGGAAGGTGGCACTGCTGGTGAACTTTGAGATCTCGTCCTTCATGAAGCCACCTAATACTATACGGCTGCAGGTGTGGTGTAGTCAATAAACCCAACCGCTTCATGACCTCTGTTGAAATGAGGTTCTTTTGGCTACCACTATCGATAATGAATTGCAGCGGTGAACCCTTCACCCACATCTATGAGTGGAAAAGACATTTCCCCTCCTCTGGATCTTCGGGCTCATTTTTCTGGATCTTGGCAGTGGTAACAGTGGCAGTGGGATCCGCATCAATGATCTACTTCCCTTTGCCATTCCCCTTGTCAGCTTCTGGCTCAGGGTCAGAGCATGCATCTGATTCAGAAGCCTTCAACTCGGCCACCAACGACTGCTTGGTCCGACACTCACTTGTGTTATGAGTAGGACTCTTGTGGAACTCACACCACTTTCCCACGTCCTTCTTTGACTTTGTGGTGTTGTTCTTTTCTTGTGGCTTCGATGGGTTATCTTGGGTCACCCCACCTTGGCTTTGTCCTTTAGGCTTTGGATTTGCAGATCCAAAGTCTCGCTTCTTCTGTTTGAACTTTTCCTTGATTTTGACAGTGTATTGGTATGTTGTGTCGAGTGAGGAGATGTTCAAGAACTCCATCTCTTCCTGGATGTATCTGTGTAGGCAACCGACATATTTGAGTACCAGATGTAGCTCAGAATATTTGATACCTAACTGTGTGCGAAGGGTATGAAAAATGTTTATGAGCTCCGACACATCTTGGTCTCGTCCCTACCATAGTGTGGTCCATTTGATGTATTTCTCCTCATAGCGTTTGACAGGGTAGTACTGCTCCTTGATGGCATCCCGGAAGTCATTCCAAGTGGATGCAGCTAAAACTAGTGAGCCTGTACTTTCATCCTTCTACTCGTAGTAGGTTTCCCACCAGTCCTTGACATGGGGGGCTGCTTTGAGAAGAGCGAAAACAATCTTTTCTCGACTTGAAAATTCATGAACAGAAAAATACCCATCTAGAAGATTTAACCATTTATCTACGACATCTGCATCTATTTGACCCTCAAAGATGGGGATTTCAAAATTAACTTGTACCTTAAACAGTGTGGCATTTCTAGAGTATCTATTGGAAGCCGATGCATCACCTCTAGGTAGCTACTGAAGGATATACACAAAGATATCCATCATCACATTCCTTTACTGCTCGAGCGCTTCTTCGAGGAAGATTTTGATAGGATCTCCTACTCCCTCTTCTTTCCTCTCATCCCTATGGGAGGCCGCCAAGATTTGCGAGGCTGGTCTTGCAAAGGTTCAACCAGTTCAAAGAAAAACAGAGAAAAGGCAAACCGTTCTGATACCACTGATCCAGATTTAAACAGGAACACCAAAAATTACAGAGGTAACCATAAACACAAAGATGCAACATAAATAATACTTCATTTCATTAATGCAAAATACTGAAATATGCTTACAAACAGAGTTGGAAAATAAACCAGCTAGGGCGATGGTAGCTTATCTCTGAGAAGAGATGTGGTGGCTACATGCCTCTAAAATGTGTTACAATGAGGCTCGAAGGCCTATTTATTGTTTAGAAACAATGGAAAACCCTTCACATCCCAAAACCTAACCCTAGAAGATGAAACGCCAAATTGTGGGCCCCGTTTTGGGTAAGTTGGTACATCAACTTCCCAGGGTCGTAACTTTGGCATACGATATCTGTTTGATGTGTACAATAGCTCGTTAGAAAGATCTATTCAAGCACTACAACTTTAGGAAGGGAAACATCGGTCCATGGACACATGTTGCCCCCAGATTTCCCAAAAAACGTCTTTTAGGGCCTCAAAACGGCTCCGGAAGTTCAGGACCCAAAAAAACTGCTAAAAATAGTAAATTGTGCTACAATAACAGAAACTGAAAAACTGAAAGGGACAGTTGCAGGGTTCTAAATGGGATAGGTGGGTGGCCACCAACATCCACCTCGATCATCCCTCCATATTTATGTGGGGGTAAAATTGTAAATGTGTAGACTTACTAGTGGTTACTATCTACAAGGAAAGCAATTAATTTATCCACTTCACATCTCAATTTATTAGTTTTTTCCAAAGCAATACTATAGGATTTGATTTTCGTGTTGACTACTATTAATTTAAAATTGATCAATTTAGGTTATCATTTTTTGTGCAAATTTTCTCAAATCATAATTAGTAACTTGATTTGATGGGACTAAGTTATCATGCAACACTTGTTAATACAATGAGATGCATGTGAATATAGACCATAATTTATAGGCTTCATTATACATTACCTTATTTAATGAGTAAATATGATAAATAAATAAATAATAGAAAGAAATACATGCACCACCCACATTAACACAATTTTTGTACTCTAGCGAAACCCTATAGGAGAAAATTGTGGTAAAAGGTGAGACTACTCTATTCTTTTTTCACTGATAACGAATATGTAGGAACAAGGTAAGAGGTGTTCTCTATGGAGTCATCTAATTGTAAAGTTGCTACAAAACCTTAACCCCCTTTTTTATCTTTAGCTTCCTACTCCCAATTTCTATGTTCAACTATAGAAAAAAAGAATATTAGCATTGAATATAATCTTTACTCATTTTAGTGATCTAATATTTAATATAGCATGATAACCAACTAGGGGTAATGTTTGACTCCATCAACCCCTAACTAAAGTTAGATTTTACTCAAAAATCCACTTGTTTCTAACCCCATTTGCACAAGTAATTGGGGTTTACATGGCATACTCTCATACCATGTTGGTTAACACAAGACGTTAACTTGTGGAAGGCATAAATTTTGCATAAAAAATTTGATTCATGTGATTGTTGTGGCATTAGAAAGGTATTTGAGTTCCTTAGAGTTTTTTTTCCTAGAGAGAGAAATTTTTGTCCCCAAGAAATGATGTTTGATATGTCAAAATGACTTTGAAATATTTCATACACTAAATCTTAAATCCTAAAGCTATCACTGAAATGACCTTGTAAGTTGATTCCTATAAATTTTTCCTCTTTAAAAACATTAAATAAATGAGATATAAAATAATGATCTAATTGATATCATACCTTCCAATTTTAGGAGGATTTTAGTGCCTAAAAGATTTACTAGATGATGTGTGAATTTTTCCTCCACCTTCACGTTTGAGTACCACCTTTATTTGCATGCAAGTTTCCTAACATAATATACCAAAAGTCATGTTTCCTTTGCCTTAAACTTTGTAATTATTCTGCAAAAGTGTGTATAATTGTTATCCTCTTTTTTTTTGCCCTTAGGGTTGGAAAGGGACTTAGTCTTACTCACATCATTTAAGGGATGAGATGCCAATCCTATATCCCTAGGTAACCTTATTTTCATGCATCATCCCACCCAATATTCAACAAAAGGAAATTTCATCACTCTCTACTAGTTACCAAGAACTGGTGCGACTCTTCCCATTGCTAGTTAAATTCAACAAATGAGCCATCACAGGTCAAAAATTTTAAAAATTTGTTTCGAAATATTATTATTGAGTTTGGAATATTTGAATTAGCATGGATGTCTTGATTCATCTTCCCAAATTTTTGAGAAACCTATATAATGAGACACTTCCAAGGGGATATACATATAGAAAAACACAATTCACACTCCTATCTTGGTGGATTTATTAGGAACACTTCATTGTATTGTTGTGGTGAGCTCAATTGTAGCATGTAAGTTAAGGAAGACAAGGAGACATGGTATATCGAAAGGATTTGTTCTACACCAAGGTATAATTGTAAGTTTTTTCTTTGTTAATGTAAACTTCATCAATATTTTTGTTACATAGTATTTTGTCACACCTCCTACACTTCCCTGTGACATACCCTGAAGTGCTCGAAACATGACCATTATGCAGTGTACTCATTCATATATGAAGCTCAGATCCTTCCTAATACATTGATTGGAAAATTCCTTGAGCTTCCCCTAAAGAAAATAGCTCTAAAACCCTAATTTGAGAATCATCATACTTATGAGGCTAAAAACAGTGATGATCACCTATTTCACTATACTTGACCCGCAATGGCATCACTCTCTTCACTTGTATACCCACTCGTCCTTTTCTCGACTCTTAAAACATGAAAAGGAAAAGTTTTTGTTTCAAATTCTAAAATTAATTGACCGTGGAACAACATCCTTCCTGTGGAAACACTCCTTAGTAGATCTTAAGGTGATACCAATGGCAACATTTCCTGAGTCTACCAGTCAAGGAAACCCCTCTGATGGGAATCCTAGTCCTCTTCCTTCTTTTGGAAATATTGGTGCTCCTTATATGGCAATGTTGTCCCTTCCTGGATTAACCATTGGTCTGCCAGTTTGGTTATTTTCGATCTCGGTGGTTCTGAGTGTCCAAACTACTTTTCAACCAAGTTATCCTCCACATGAACAACATCAAATTCATGTTGACCCTAAAGTTAACCCATCGCCTTCTTCTCCTATTTCTTCACCTCGTTCTTCCTCTTCGCGTTGTGAAAATCTGGATTCTAGTAACCAGGAAGCTAAGAAGAAGAAGAAGAGGACGAAGAAAAAGAAGCAAAACAGGAAAGGGGGAAACCAAAAAAATATTGTTACTGATGCAAATAATGTAGAAAAATCTTCCAACTAGCCCCAGAAAGTAAAATTCCCTTGCATGTTATGTAAGAGTGACCACCTTCTACGAAATTTTCAAGGTATTCCCAAGTTCTTAGAAGTGTGGCCATATACAAGTTCACATCGACCTTTGTCATCAGCCTTTGGAAATCATACTTGTGACAAACCCTCAACTAGTAATAATAAAGATCATGGAAAAAAGGGAAAATTCAACTTTCCCTATAAGCTGTGTGAAGGTAATCATCCCTTTCACCTTTTTCCTCTTATGGATGAAGCTTCAAAAGAGTTGGAAAACCTTATAGCTTCTTAACCTCGTCTTCCGACTGGGTATCGAAAGCTTTCCCCTGATCCTTCACTAGTTGATCCAGTGATTGATCAAAATTCATATTTGGTCAACCCCACTCTCTCTGAAAGTGAGTCTCGAGAGTTCATTCTCAACCAACCATTGGTCGATAAAATGGTAGAGTTGTTTCCACCTTTAGTTAACCGTACGTTTTTGGTAGAGAGTGAACCTCATACCACTCATGTTCTTCTGGTTTCTTTAGTTTCAAATGAACTAGAGGGAAATATTCCCGTTCTTGAGGTGCATGAGATCATTTCTCCTATTCCCATCGAGCAAGAGGGGAACTCTCACGTTCCTACAACACCCACTTGAAGTACTTTAGTCACTTCTTTTGATTGGATTCGACTAGTAGGATATCGTTTTCTATCTTATGTGCCTTTGCAGATTACAATATAGGTTTGCCATATGGCCATACATAGCACAATCATAGACGAGGGAACATCTATTAGAATTTTGTCCTCAATTGCTTGGCAATATTTAGTTTCTCCTCATCTTGTCCCCGTCACCCAGAATCTATTAGAATTTAACATAGGAACATGTCAATCGTTAGGGATCCTTCCTAAATTACCTGTCACTTTGGGAGGGAAGAATGTCTTTATAGAAGTGATGGTTGTCCAAGGCCCTTTAGATTTTAATATAATCCTTGGTCGTGACTATGTTTATGTCATGGGAGATCTTGTTTCTTATCTCTTTCTAGTGACATGTTTCTCGCATCAAGAAACCATTGTGATCATTGATCAACTTACATTCATTGGGCCTAAATCAACTCCCAATCAACCATTATCCCTAAATGGTTCTTATGTGAAAGTGGTATCACCCATGCCACAAGTTAATTACATGGCCATGTATTCCATGCCCACATCTACAAATGATCTAGTAGGTGATGTAGTACACCATGTATTTGGGGAACTAGAGCCTGATTTTTCATTCGGATCCTTGGACATGTATTCCTTCTAGAGTGTTGTTCTCTCATCTAATGAGAAACTCTTTGAAGCCATGGAATCTTTTGTTCTTTGATCAAAGGTAATGGAGAAAAGTTCCTTTTCTTGTGTCAAGCTCCTTAGAAAGTGAAACAAAGGACCATGGAATAGAGTTCCTTGTCCTGTGTCAAGCTCCTTAGAAAATGAAGCAAGGACCATGAGGGTAGTTCTTTTACTATGTCAACCTCGTTAAAAAATGAATTAGGTATCTATGAGGATAGTTATTTTAGTATGTCAACCACATTAAAAAATGAAATAGGTCTCATGAGCATGGTTCTTTTCCTGTGTCAAGCTTGTTAAAAAATGAAAGAAATCCCCTTCCAATTCGAGTCTTTCATTAGATCTCGTAAAATCCCAGTTGATTCTTTCACCTGATCTCTCAAGTGACATTTCATTCCATAGTAGTCTACTTAGGTGTATGAAATGAAGCTTTGGGGGCATGTACCCTGAATTTAGTCATTATGTTGGGGGCATGCAAATCGATCTCAAGCATAGTTTATCTTTGTTTCAAGATTTTGTAAAAACGAGTTCGAGATAGCATCAAAATGAGGTAGGCCATCTTCTTCGTCTCTCTTTTCAATTGCAACTTAGGATGTCTAGTAGATTGTCACTTCGGTTGCTAGTTCCACTCATTGGGCTAGAGGGATCGTCTCTATCTGTAGAGAGGATTTACTTAGGAAACAATTTCTTCCATTATTTTTCGTGTTGGATGTGATATTAGATTTTAATGTGTGTGGAAATTATTATTAGAATCATCTATCAAATTGAAAAATCTCTATTTGGAGAGATTTTTTTTTCTTTGCTTTGATGTGTGTAGGTTTCAATGGTTAACAACAGAAGTAGGATCTCTAAGAGCTAATTTTTTTTTTTTTTGAAGTTGATTGGGTTATATATCACACTAACAAGGACTTAAAAAAGGCTTTTGGAGTTGATTTGGTCAATTATCACACTAACAAGGACTTAAGTTATGGCCATAACTCTTCTTTTTTCATTTTTTCATGTTATGTCATGTGATAGTTCTGGGATAGGCTTGTAAGTTGTTTACCCTACTATCTAGTATATCTAAGGGAGATATATTCAACATCAAATGATTAAATTGTTAGTCAGTCTTAAGGACCTCAAAACCTTCCTTTAGAAGAAGAAGGTACACCAAATATTGAAAAACCTTGTAGTTGTGATCTATTCATCTTCTCATCTTGTATCTGACAGGGGAGGAATTGATGGTCATATACAAGCTTCAAATCGACATCAAGCGATCCTGAGCCACAACCTGCCATACAAGATTTAGAGTTGTAGCCAAATACAAAGATGCCCCTAAGGAGGCCTTCAGTTGGTGGTCAGCCTTAAACCATCTATGTGGGGTTGAGATCTCCCTTTTTAGCTTGAAGGTCTCCCTCTTGAAATCATTAGGGACAATCCCTCTATTAGAAGATTTTAGCTTCTTGCTAGACTTGGAAGAGTTCCAAGAACTTCACTGAGAATTCCAGTGTTGGCGGTCATCCTTAAACTACGACCTTATGCCAACATTTTAGAGAGCACATTCAACCTAGTGCTGCCATGAATTTTTGCACATTCATTATTATATCTCTCTTCTTGGAATCACACATACCCCTTTGGATTGGAGGAGGGGGGAATATTGGACACCTAATTTTCTAGGGTTAAGGTGTGGAAGTTGGACAGTCAAAGGGAGTCCAAGAAACGTTGGAAGATGAACCCAACCATCACAAGAATGTATTATAAATGTACATATATGCTAATAGGTAATACAATTAATGATTTACGTTTCCTATCTTGTCTATGTTTAACATGAACTACCATCTACCACTGATTACTTAATCAGTTCATGGTGGATGCAACCGAAAGGTGCGCGCTTTTTAACATTTTAATGTTTTTAGTTTTTTCCCTGTAGTTTGGGTGTCCAACTAGTGTTTATCTTCAAATGGTAATAACTTCTCATTTGGGATGACTTTTTAAGAGTACAATATACCATTAGAAATGTATCGATGAGACCTACACAACCATTCTATTTATAGGATCATTTGGACATTATAACTACATCAAAATCTCAAATGAATTCAAGTGACTTCATCTTCATGTGACAAGTTCTTGTAAGAGACCCAACTATCATAACACATCATAGAGTGTATTGTTACTTCCTTAGGCATCATGAGTGATATCATTGTTGTCTTAGACTTCCAATTTAATATTAGTGACATCTTGTTGTCATAAATCACAAAACTACGTGCAACAATCTCCCCCCTTTATCATTGATGGTAATTGATTTCAACAAATCAAAAACTCACCCTATGTAAATGCAATGTTTGCAATATCTCCCTACTCAAATTCATTCTTCTATCAATGTCAATGTTTATATCAATGTTTGAAATATCCATCCCCTTGAAATTAACGGCAAAGGGTCACAAGTATCTATTTAAATTGGTATGTTGATGGATGAATATGATCCTACACAAGTATTTTTCAAACCTCCATAATATGTTCTTGGATGCTCCTATGTACTTGAATTAATCATGCTTCCTTCCTATTGATATGTTTCCATTCTTATAGGTTTTCCCCTTGAATCCATGCTTCCACTACTACACATAACTATACTCTTTAAAATCTCTCGTTGGGATCATGTACTTTCCTATGAACTTGATCTAAGTATCCTATTGATTATGCTTCCTTGATCTAAGTATCCCCATAATACTATGCTTCCTTCATCTATAAGGACCTATCATCTCTAAATTTCCCTTGAAACATACATACTTCACTTATCATTTCTTTACATATGTGATGTCATCATCAAATCTTGCTAATCAATGTCATAGCCTGCATACATCTTTCATACATGGAGTTTCTTCTTCAAGTTTTGATTCAACAAATTATGGTCTTGCATAATATTTCACCAAGGGCTTATATATAATTAATCATACGTAATTTGGGTCCTTCTTTGCCTCTTATCCATATTGATGCATTGATATGAATTCCCTCTCTACTGTACCCTTTTGAATTGAGTCTGCAATTTTGTGCTATATGACGTTCGTTGTGACATGTGGCAATCAACATTAGGCTTCAAAAATTGCTAAAATGGTTAAGGAATTCTCTTTATTTGGTCCACACATCTCCATCTAGGTACCTAATCATATCCTATATACTTGACCACGTCATAGGTTCTGCAATCTTGTGCTTTGCGCCTAAACATTGTGCATGCAAAACATTAACCAAAAGACTTAATTTGATACTTAGACATAGAAGAAGATCTTGATTTTTTGAAGTCACTTCTCGGAGGAGCCATGTTTCCTTATTGATCAAAACCTACTTGATTTTTTCACATATGTGGGTTGTGACAAGCTATATTCATTTTTCGATCTTCAATACCTTCTTGATTGTTATTTGTAGGTGTTTTATGAGGGGCCATATTCATTTGTTGATTTTCAATACATACATTTTTTTTTTGTGGATCCTTTCTCTTTTTTTTTGGTTCCTTACAGTCTTCCCCTTCTAGAATTTTCTTCAGTGTCATTGAAATGAACATGCTTGGCCAAGTGCACCACTTGCTTTGGATCTTCAAGGGATATGTTCCTAGATGCTATGAATGCTTGATCAAGTTTATTGGAGTGATCTTCAATTAATGAGCTTGAGTGGCCATTGATCATGGGTGGCTCACAGTTTCCTTGATAAACAAAACCTATCTTAATAAGCAGGGACCTATGCATGTGTAAGGTAATTTACTTATGAGTTAAACTACTACATTAAAATGTTAATCTAGGTCCATGCACTTGTGAATGTAGGTTTTAACCCCATATAGAAATTACCTGCATATGAATTCTAAAACAAAGAAAATAAGCAATGTGAGAGCATAACACATAAAACACATATACACAGATATTTTCCCCTAGATCCCAAAACTGGGACTACCAGCTTGATTTTTCATTATGTTCCTTTCAATGTTACAATACATATTTATACATGCTGAAGCATCCAATACCACAGACCGAAAACCATCGCGTCCAAAACCATGTGCGAAAACCATGCACAAAACCATAGGTAGGTTTTACCCAACCTAATATAGGGTCCAAAAGAAAATTCCCTGAGGCGTTGCCCCAAACCCCATAGAGGGGGGCTACCCACCCCCCTCAAACCCCCTGTGACCCCCGCTTGGCTATGCAGTTGGTGCATCAAAGGGCCCATAAACTACGTAGGCTAGTCATGGAAAGAATATAACACAACCCAACATTCTCCCACTTGTTGTTTTCTTTCCACAGCGGGCCACGGGAGAGCTTAGTCATTTATCCAACCCTAAAATGCCCATTGTTTCTCTACACCAAGAGAACTTCTCAAAGCTCACAGATTTTGTCAATGCATCTGTAGTATTCTTCAAAGTGTCCACCTTTACCAACAACACCTTTTTTTCTTCTATAATATCCCTCACAAAGTGATACTGAACATCAATGTGCTGTGTCTGTCACACTCTATCCTTATAGCTCTGCAACCAAACTGATTCCTTGCTTGCATGAGTGGCTGCTATGTGTTCTACCTCTATAGTTAATAATGCCGCTACAGATTGTTTCTTACCCATCCAGCAGACTACACCTCCAAATAGGTTAAACACATACCCACTTGTAGATCTTCTCTGATCCAGATCTCCAGCCAAATTTGCATCAGAAAAGCCACGAATATCCAACACTCTATCAAATCTTGGACTTCCTTGGTAGCACAAACCATAATCACTAATGCCATGCAAATACCTGAAAACTCGCTTCACTACTGTCTAATGCTCCTTCCCTGGTTTTGACATAAACCTACTCAATACTCCCACTGCATGTGTAATGTCTAGTCTAGTACATACCATTGCATACATCAAACTATTGACTACACTTGCATATGGAACATAGGACATGTCCCCTTCCTCTTCTTGTGTCTTGGGACATTGTTCGGAAAATAACTTTACACCTACAGGAATAGGAACCTTCACCGGTTTACTATCTTGCATATTAAAACTCTACAGTATTGTCTCGACATACTTCCTCTTGTTTAACCAGAGCTTATTCTTCACCCGATCTCCTTTAATTTCCAAGCCCAAAATATAGTTTGCAACACCAAGATCTTTCATGTCGAGTTTGGAGGACAATTGGGTCTTCAAATCTTGGATAATTTCTTTGTCATTTCAAACTAGAAACATATCATCCACATACAAGACTAGATAAATAACATGGTCACCAATTAATTTAAAATACACACAGTGATCTGCTTTGCTTCTGTTGAAGCCAAGTCCCCATATAAATGTATCAAATTTTTGATACCATATCTTTGGTGATTGTTTTAACCCATACAAAGACTTCTTTAACTTCCATACCAGTTCTTTCTTACCCTTCACCGCAAAACCTTCAGGTTGCTTCATGTAGGTCTCCTCTTTCAGATCTTCATGAAGAAATGTTGTCTTCACATCCATATGTTCTACCTCATATTCAAAAGCAACAACAATAGATAAAAATAATCTAATGGAAGCTACCTTGGAAACAGGAGAAAAAATATCACTAAAATCAATTCCTGGTACCTGGGAATAACCTTTTACTACCAACCGAGCTTTGTATTTCTCCACCTTTCCTTTTTCATTTTTCTTCTTCTTAAACACCATTTACTGCCAATGAGTTTCCTTCCAATCGGAAACTCCACTAGATCCCAAGCCTCATTTTTGTGCAAATATGCCATTTCATCAACCATGGCCTCTTTCTAGAGTTTTCCATCCTCTGAATCTAGTGCTTCCTTCATAGTTCTCGGATCATCATCAGTAATCGATAAAGAAAAATTTGAACAGAAAGCAGATGGCCTATACCTTTCTAGCTGCCTTCTTTCTCGAACTCATCTTCTCACACCTAGAGGTTGTGGCTCTTCATCTTCTAATTCCTCTTCTACTGTAGAGTCTGATTCTTCCTCCTTAAGCTCAAACTCTATCTTCTCAGGTTACTTTAGTTGGACTTCATGTTTAATAACATCTTTCACCTCTCTGAACACCACATCTCGGTTGTACACAACCTTCCTTGTTACTGGGTTCCAAAGCTTATAACCCTTTAAACCATCCATATACCCAATAAAGGTGCACTTTTCAGATTTACTATCCAACTTGGTACTTTTCTCCTTTGTAACATGTACATATGCATCACATCCAAATACCCTCAGATGTGAAAGCAGGGGTTTCTTACCAATCCATACCTCTTGTGGAGTCTTATCCTCCAACGTTGATGAAGGTGATCAGTTGACTAGGTAACATGCTGTCTCCAATGCCTCTACCAAGAATTCCCGTCCTAACCCAGCACCACTGAGCATGCCTCTTGCCCTTTCCATCAACATATTGTTCATTCTTTCTGCAACTCCATTTTGCTCAAGTGTGTATGGAGTAGTCCTCTACTGTGCTGTACCACACTTCTTACAGAATTATTCAAATTCCTTACTACAAAACTCTCCATTGTTATCTGTCCTCAACACCTTTATCTTCTTCTCTGTTTGGTTTTCCACTAGAGACTTAAACTCTTTAAACCTATCAAAGACTTCAGATTTCTTCTTAAGTAAATATATCCATGTATTCCTTGAGAAGTCATCTATAAATGATACATATTACACAGACTTACCCAGTGATGGAACCTTCACAAGTCCAAACACATCACTGTGCACAAGCTCTAATATTTGTTTCGCCCTCTTACCACCAACAGGGAAACTCACCTGATTCTGCTTCCCATATACACAATTTTCACAAAAATAAAAATCCAAAGAGCTAGTAATCATACCTTCTACAATACGTTTACCTTGAAGTATCCGAAGGTCCTTCTCTCAAATATTCCAAGACTTTGATGCCACAACATGGTCTTCTCTCCAGAGACCACTAGATTTTTGCTCCACTTTCAGGAATCACATAACTGTTGCACCCATCAACAATAGTGCTACCTTGTAGCCTGTACAGAGTTCCAATCCAAACTCCCTGAATCAATACCAGTTCTCCCCAAACCATCTTGCAAGTATCCTTCTCGAACATTGTTTTTACACCTGCATCATCTAGCTTGCTTACATAAATCAGATTTCTAGCCAACACAGGAATATGCAGAACACCTGAAAGTGTTCTAACCCTTCCACCTTGCAACTTCAACTTTACTTTTCCATGACCATTGATTCTAGCCTTCCTATCATCCCCTAAGAACAAATCACCACCATCGTATTTCTCATACTCGTAAAACCACTGTCTATGGGGAGTGAAATGAAAGGATGCACCCGAGTCAATTAACCATGCCTCATGATCTACATGTGTACTTGAAGAAGCCAAGTACACATCCCCACTTTCATCTGAGGTGGTTTTTGCCTCTGCAGAAGGAGCATCATCAAATCCCTTCCTTTCTTAGGAACTTTAGATTTACAGTCCCTTTTGTATCACAAAACCACTGTCTATGGGGAGTGAAGTGAAAGGATGCACCCGAGTCAATCAACCATGCCTCATGATCTACATGTGTACTTGAAGAAGCCAAGTACACATCCCCACTTTCATGTGAGGTGGTTTTTGCCTCTATAGAAGGAGCATCATCAGATCCCTTCCTTTCTCAAGAGCTTTAGATTTACAGTCCCTTTTGTAGTTCCCTTCCTTTTCGCATTTCTAGAAAGCCACCTTTACAGGTTTTCTTGGAGATTTAGATCTCCCTCTAGATTTAGATCTCACACTCGATGACTTATTTTTGTTTATGTTCTAGGACCGTCCTCAAATAGACAAGGCATCACCATTCTGGCTCTCCATATTTTCTGTCTCATCTCCTCCGTCAGCAAGGATGAGACTATTTCATCAAACTGCAAGGAAATTGCATTGCTATCTATTGAAATAACCAAACTATCCCACGAATCTGGTAGAGAACACAACAAACTGATGCACTTATCTTCATCTAAAATTTTAATATCAACAGATAATAACTGACTTACCACAATATTAAATGTGTTTAGATGTTCTATCATTGAGTCTCCATCTTTCATCCTCAGGTTATACAGCTTTTTCCATAGGAAGATTTTATTCACTAGAGACTTAGATTAGTATAAAGTCCCTAACTTGTCCCACAAAGCCTTTGTCGGAGCTTCCCCTGATACATTCAACAATACTAAATCTAAGACACACAATCTTATTGTTCTCTTAGCCTTCCAATCTAACTTCTTCCATTCTTCATCAAACACTCCTGTTGGTTTAGTACCTAGATCTACCATGATCCATTGGTCTTTATCCACCAACGAATCCTCCATCTTGATTTTCCACAACTCAAAATTATGACCATTAAATTTCTCAATCTCTATCTTTCTAATTCTTGCCATCTTATTTCACCACCAGAATCGATCCCGCAGATCTCCCACTGAATAGGGTCTACCACAGGCCCAAGCGAAACCCCCCAACAAGAAAGGCGTCCTCTTGAAGCCAAAACAACTCTGATACCAAATGTAGGTTTTAACCCCGTGTAGAAATTAGCTGCCTACAAATTATAAAACACAAAAAATAAACAATGCGAGAGCATAACACATAAAACACATATACACAAAGATTTTCCCTGGATCCCAAAACCGAGACTACTAGCTTGATTTTTCATTATGTTACTTTCAATGTTACAATACATATTTATACATTCCGAAGCATCCAATACCATGTACCAAAATCCATCCTGTCCAAAACCATATGCGAAAACCATGGACAAAACCATAGGTAGGTTCTGCCCAACCTAATATAGGGTCCAAAAAAAAATTTCCCTGGGGCGCTACCTCGGATCCCATAGAGGGGGACTACCTGACCCACTCAAACCCCCTATGACCCTCCCACTGCGTAGTCAGTGCAATGAAGAGGGGGCTCCTTCCACCCTCTAACACCCCCCGCCCCCGTAAACTACGTAGGTTAGTCGTGGAAAGAATATAACACAACCCAACAGTGAAGCACACTTGCACAATATATGTTACTAAATTAGCCTTCAATTTAAAATAAATTCTAATCTAATGAAAGGAATTAAAAGAATAAAATTACAATGAAATCCTACTCATGAAGTGATATCCAAATAGATAACATGCAATTATGAAAAGCATCTAAAGCAAAAAACTTATGAAAAGATTATTCTATTTTGTAATGAAATCATAAAGCATATTATTCTATTTTGTAATGTATTCATAAAGCATATTATTCTAGGAATTAAATAAGATTTAACCTATGGAAAGAAATAGATCTGAGCTAACTAATTCTACAGTAGAAAGTGATTAAATTCTATTTTAAGAAAAATAAAAGGGCAATTCTAATCCATGGAAAGTAAATCCAAGTTATATTTTATGATATGAAGACATTCAAACTCTATTTTGTGAAAGTAATTTAAACTACCTTCAATGGAAAATGCATTCAAACTCTATTCTATGAAAGAAATTTAAACTATCTTCAATGGAAAATAAATACATACTTAATATGTGAAAATAGGTAGAATCTATTCTATTAAGGACAAGTTTAAATGGTAGTTACCTATGAAATCAAAGTAAACTATATTGATTATGAATGACTCGTGCATGTATAAAAAATTCATTGTTCATTCATGTCTACACAAAAATTCATATACTATCTATAAATATAAGACTAAAACAATTGCAAAAGTGAAATCCTAATAGAAAAAAAGTGATTAGCAATTTTTTTTGTTTTTTTGTTTTCAAGATTTTATTCAAGCTCTTGTATCTACAAAAGAACAAGAAATGAATGAGTAAAAGATAGTGTTAAATTGAAATGAGCAGAATAAAGCATTAAACAAAGTACTTAAATAAATCTTATAGAAAGAAAATGCAAAGAAACTAAATTACACGTGTACTCAGCAGGGGGGCCTCCTGAGGTGCATGAGAGATGAATAATTATAAAACTTTCTAATCAAACATGAATTATTTTCATAAAGCCACAACCATAATAAAGAATTTTATTAACACAATAGAGTGTATATTGTAAAAAACGAATCGGATTAACTCCGAAAAGAAAAAAAATATCTGAATATATGGTTTTCTTCCCAATGGATCATTTTATAATGTTTTAAAATAATAACATATTGTCCCTGCTACAACGCCCTCCAAAACTTCACTACATTCAATTTTTGGAGCCTATCAAACTATCGTAACAAGTGTTTGTTTAGTCGTCAAGTGTCATTTCAAGTCATCCTACATGTTTCAAGTGTTCTTGATCATTTGTAAGTGTCATAATAATGTTGAGAACATCTCTAGTGTACTTCATGGTTGTAACACCTTTGTTCATCGTTAAACGACACTTTCGGTCACAGCCACACAAATTTTGTTTATTGTACTTGGGGAGTGTTTGTAAACTAGAATTTTTATGTGTATTTCTCATTATTCTCTCATGTCTAAGTTTTATTTATGAGTTGGTATGCGTCATAGTCAATTTTATGTCTAAACTCATTATGTTTTCCCCTCGTTTTATCATTCAGACAAACAAATTTTGGTTGCACAAGTTAACACACTACGGCTAGGGGAGCACATGGCGTACTCTTAAGCCTTAGTTGAGACTCCTTCCTTTTTTTTAAGTGTGCCCTGCTCCCTCCAAGAGCACATAGTGTGGTCCCAAGCATCATTCCCCTTCCCTATTCCAAATCATGCCATTAAATAAAGCCTCCCTCCTTATTAATTACATGGCACATTATAAAACCAACATCATCATCCCTTCATCCTCTGTAAGTGTGCTATGTGCCCTCCATAGCTCCCTTAAGTGCATAATGCACTTAGGAAGGTCGAAATTTCATCCCTTCAGCCTTCGGACTTGCGCCTTGTGTCCTCTTGGCTTCTCTTGAGCACATAGCGCACTTGGGAAGGCTGAAGCTCAACCCTTCAGCCTTGATACTTGCACCCTATGCCCTCTTGGCTTTTCTTGAGCACACACTGCACTTGGGAAGGTCAAATCTTCATCCTTTCAGCCTTCTATAGTGTTCCTTTCACCCTCCTTGGTTCTCTTGAGTGCATAGCGCACTTTCGAAGCCTCAGTAGCCTTCTCTTGTCCTTTAGATCTATGCCTTTCACCCTCCCTTAAGCTTCCTCTCTCCAGTTGAGCACAATAGCGCACCCTAAAGCCTCAAAGAACTTAGCCTTCCCTCCTAAGTAGTGCACCCAAAAGTCTCCTTTATTCTTCCCAAGCACACTGCTAAGTCATGAATAAAAAAATTTCATGAGACATGTTAAAACGGGGGATTTTTCAACTTAATGCTTCATTTCCATGAGTGATCTCAATTGCAGGTATTTCAAAAAAGCATGGAAAATATGCATGAAGAGATCGGGAAAAGATGGTAGTCAAAGGAAGCATTCAAGAATGAAAAACATGTAATGAGAAAAATTAAAGAACATTTAAACCTTGATGATCGAAGTAGCTCAAAATATTCCATATGATCAAGGACCCTTTGGAGGGTGAAGAAATCAACAACATGGAAGTTGCATGCAAGATCGAAGATACAAGTGGCAACATTGTCACCTATCAAGAAATTCCATTTTATCAGTCACTATGATTCCAAGTCATTGATGTTAATAACCTGTCATGTTCTCACCACATGATGATGTGGAAATCGTGATGTAATCATGTAATTATTATAAAGACAAAGAAGTGGAATTCCAAGTATCATGTATGGAAAAAGGAGCCATGTGAATAAGTCCAAGGGACATGTAATTCAAGATTCATGTAATTCCAAAAGTCACATGTAATTCCAAAAGTCATTTAGAAGTATAAGAGTCGTATAGAAGTCCAAAGGTCATAGAAGTTGAAAATTCATATGAGAAACTAAAGAGTCATGGCGATATGAATTTCCTCCTTAAAGACTTAGGTGGCTTGTGAAACCACAACACGAATTCTCTAGCAACCCATATTGTTAATACTTTACTAGTAGATGAGTAGTCTGAGAAAACAAAATAAACAAATAAGCCTATAGTGGTTGAGGAAAGTAAAAGTATTAGAAATTTAGTTAATACCTTTGTTTTCATTCTCAATACTGACAAGAAAAGTGCTAAAGAACCACCTCAAAGTGAGCCCCCACCACCCACCCCCCCCCCCCCCCCCCCCCCCCCAAAAAAAAAAAAACTAGTTTTTATAATTTGGTTAGAAAATGGCATGTTTCTAAATAGGAAGTGACAAGACAAGAATTGAATTTTTTTTTTTAAGGAGGATATCACCACCAACCAATCCTACTCAAAATGTGAAAAACAATTATGTAAACTATGTTTCTTCTAAGAATACTTCCACTAGATAACAAAAAGTGTATTTGTTTAGAAGTTTCAAATAAATCTACACCTCCACACACTACAACACTGGCTACTAAAAACGAATTTGTTGATTATAATATAGTTGAAGACTTGAAAAGAGCTTATGCCAACATTTCCATCTTTCATCTCGAAAAGATAGCAGGCCAATGAGAGTTGCTTGTCCAAGCCTTCTCACAACATTCATCGTGTGAGAAAATTTCCACTTCTCAAAAGGTGTCCGGTAAGTCTCTTGGAACTCTCAAATCTATGGTTAATGTTGTAACTTTAGATGCTAGCAATATTTTCCCCCCATTTTTGATAAATTTTGAAATCTTTAATTATTGTTGGGAATAGGTTCCCCCAAGAATAGTTTTGGGGCTAAAAGCCCATGTTTTTGGATAATTTTGTAATAAAGTTGTAAATTCTCTGCATTTTGTGGTCGCAGAGCGCGAAGATGTCAAGAGTCATAAAGGGTTGTCCGCCCTTATTTTTTAAAGTGTCAAGTTGACTTTAATGATCCAGCCATGGTCCGCAGACCATGGGATTGTATAAAAAGGAGCATAAGCTCTAAGTAGCTAAGTTAAGTTAAGGAAGAAAGTAGCGAAGTAGAGTGGAGAAGTTTAAGTGTTCTCGGGTCTTAGCATGGGTAGAGGCTCTGCAGCTGAGTGCACAAAGGCCTAGGGTGGAAGTCTGCAGCTGAGTGTGCAGACCCCTGTGGCTATGTGCGCAGGGTGGATAGAGTCTATATCAATATGGAAGATATCAATAAAGAGGAGTATTCTGCAATTACTATGTATTTAGTTCTTGTTAATGCATCTAATTATATTGCATTTTGGTTTTAATTTACAATGTTTATTTGATGTGTGAATATATGTGTTTGCATTGATTAATTGAACGCAAGTAAGGGTATTAGTTTACACAGTGCTAATTGTGATTGATTAGTAAGATAAATAAAACACTTGAGATAACTCTGAAACCTATACGATACATTGACATAGTTGCGCGAAATTACCTGGACCATGGGTTAGGGCTGCGCGAAGGTCAATTGTACACCTTCATGGAGGTACTGAAGGGTAGAACAAAAGGTAGACTAACAAAGCCCTAAGGCTTAGTGACTTGCGCTAAAGTAGGGGAAGAGGGTATAAACCAACATCACAACCATCTCAAGGTCCAGAAACTTGGTTCCAACATCCCCCCATACTACTCTGGGTTAGATTTCAGTCCGCGCTCTGCTGGCTGATGCTGAAAGGGCCAGTAGTGTAGGGATTTGTTTGGCTAACTAATGTTGAACCTAGGTCAGGGCCCACAATGCCAACAAATGTTTCTATTGCCAAGAATGGAATTTTCATAAGAGATGTGTGATATCGTATCATTGGAATCCAACTAATAAAGACATCAAGGGCTAGTTGGATAAAAATATCCACGAATTCACGTCGCAGGAGAATAGAAACCCATGATTGAAAAAGGAAAAGTGGCTAGACAAGTACCTGTATACAGAAATCCACGTGATATTTTTCTATTCCTTTCCACTTGATTTATACGAGTGGATCGCAAAGCTAGTGGATAGCTAAGGAAGGTGGAGGGTTGACAGTCCTATTGTCTAGACCCCAGAGCTAGTACAAAAACTAGAAGCTTTTGAGGATAAGATTGCACACATTGTCAATCATTGGATCGATCGTATCATAGGAGGACTTGTGACTAAATTCACAGTCGATACCTTAGTCAGTTATAATGAGGTGGAAAGGCACTTTTTCAAAGGTCCATGAGGTAAGTAGCTACCTTGATGTTCGGAGCTACACAAAGTGGAAAGAATTATAGGAACAAGGGAAGAGAGGGCCCTGAATATAGCCCCCTGATTTCACCTCCTTTAAGTCATAAAGAGGGAGTAGTGCAAGCTTCTCCGTGAAGTGCAGTTTTAGTTGATAAAACAAGGATTCCCGTGACTGCCACCTCCACCTACACCACCTCCAACTTCACCACCATCACTTACGACTTCGCCCACACCACCACCACCTCCACCACAGTTCAACATGGCGAATTCAATGAAGTTTCCTTTGTTTAAGGGCTTCGAAAATGAGGACCCGGACTAGTTCTGGTTCATCGTAAAAGTTGTATGGGAAGCTCAAGGTGTCACAGATGATCACATGAAGAAGGAAACATTAGTTATGCTTTACAGGATCACGCACTAACTTGGTACATCAAGTACTCTAATGATAACCCAAACATTGGGTTGGCAGAGATCTAGGCCACGCTGAATAAACAATTCAGTAAGCCTAAATTTGAGGCATTGTTGATTGTGGGGTTCAAGGAAATCACAATGATACTAGGTGAGACAGATCTGGAATTGGATAATAGATTGAAGTGTAAAATCCATGAAGCTAATATGAACTTAACAGATGGACAACACCGTGAGTGGTTCGTGGCTTCTCTCTTGCCTCACCTAAGGGTTGCACTGTCGCAACAGAATATTATGACCCAAGAAGAGGCCTTGGAGATTGCAATAAGAGTACATGAAACACCAATGAAAGATTCAATTCAGGGGGTTTAGCAAATCCATGCGCAGTTGCAAAATATTTTCCTTGAAATGAAAAATTTGAAGCAAGACAAAATAGTTAGATTGGAGGAGCACGAAGAGATATGGTGCCCAAAATTTAAGCGTCAGGGGCATGATAAAGACCACTACCTGGCCTTTGCAAACTATATTGTAGGAAGAGGACCGATGCCTTTGAAGCTGGAAGCATAAGTAGGATCGAGTGTGGGGCCTGCATTGTGGCATGCTATATGTCAGGTAGCAGGGAAACATACAACTGATAACTGTCATTTGCTACAGAAGTTTATACAAACACTGCAACAATTGTTCTGCAACTTCTGCAAGTTAGTAGGGCATGATGAGCACAACTGTCGAAGTTATGAATTGGTGATGGATAGATCACCTGCCTATAGAGTTGAGGAAGAAACTTTCTCGCTGACCATAGCATTGTGATGGCACGAACAGATTTTTAGGGGTGCGGATGAGGCCAAGGCAGTGGAGGACTTTCCAGAGGTCGAGAGCAGCTGATTTGTTACAATTGTAGAGGGCCAGGACACTATGCTTGTGAATTCACTAACCCAACGCGTTCTTCATGCAAATTGTGTACTCAATTTGATCATGAGATAGAGAAATGTCCTACACTGATAGCGAGGATACGTGACAAAGAGGTTCTACCACCATAGCCAACTTAGAACCTATTGATGATACGAGTTGTGCCTCGTGAAGATGATATGAACGTGAATGTAGTGCTCTATAGTGGGATTGCAATAACGACAATAAGGGGAAACGGCTTGAAGATGACACATGTTGCAAAGCTCTAAAAAAGGAAGCTGAATTTGATTTGGGGTGCACACGCGAAATGTTCATGGAAGTAAAAAAGAGCTCCGCTAAGGCCTCTACCTCAGGGAGCCAAGATAAGCCTATTCAAGAAATGGACCCTTCCATGCTTACGACCTTTTTAGAGACCTGCATGAAGATGTTGTGCACTTATAAATAGATGCGTCAGAAATGCTCCAAGTGAATTGTGCATGGTACGGAAGATTGGTAAGCATAAGGCAAGGATAGGGTGCGAGATGAGACTCATTGCGCAAATAGGAGAATATGAAATGGATCAGGTTATTTTGGATCTGGGGTCAGATGTGAACGTTTTGCAAAGAAGACTTGGGAGCGAATGAAGAGACCTGCACTGCAGTGGTCTACGATTGAGTTAACAATGGAAAATCAACAGAAAATCATCCCCATGGGATGACTGCAAGGAGTAACTGTAGATATTGAAGGCGTGAGTGCATTGGCTGATTTTGAAGTGATAGAAATTGTGGATGACAACAACCCCTAACTTGCGCTCCTTGGCATTGATTGAGCTACTGACATGAACAGGGTAATAAACCTAAAGAAGCGAAAGATGATATTTGAAAATAAATCGCTTTGCGTAATATTACCTCTAGATCCTGCTAAAGGATCGCACTACACTGAACCAGTCCTCGATTACAAGAGAGATGAAGATTTGGACTACATATATAAAATAACAACACAAGTCCAAGATTGGGTGAATTCAACATTAGATGGCTAAATTTCATGGGATCGTGAGAGTTCCTGCACCTCAGACTCGAATGAATAATTAGAGTGCTGGCAGAATCGACTACATGAAGTAACTACGCTGAGCTGTAACATGATGACCTAGTTGTTGCATTGTTTGTCATCAGAGGTATGAAATCTACCCACTTATGATGGCTTGAATGATGTGGATGTGTTTTTGGATGCATTTGAGAGGGAAGTACCAGAGAAGCAGTGCTTCTAGGCTTTGGACTAGGCCCTGTACGCTACACCCACAAGATCGTGGGGTATGCACAAGGGTAGTTTTGATGACTGACATGAGTGTAGGAGGATGATGAGAACATGCTTTGGGAAGTCGAAGGTATGAGTAACAAATAAGTATGATGGGAAGGATGATCCACTCACACATTTGGCCAAATGGGCTAAGGCCTATGGTGCGAAGCCTCAACCTGAATGGGTGCACTTGTTTTGTCAAACCTTAGATGTCATCCTGATGAACTGATACTTGAAGACAGAGCTCCACCATGGCATAGGTGAATGGGATATTCTACACAAAGGTTTCATAATGACATTTAGCTTCAAAGATAGGTCTGAATGTATTGACGAAGCAATATAAGAAGTTAAAGCAACAATCTTTAGGATATCATAGGATCCTTTTCATTTGATTCAACCCGATTAGACTACTTAGCTAAGCCACGCGATGGAATGCTATAACGTGACAGTTGAAGAAGAAGATGAGGAACCTTGAAAGATTGATATCCCTAAAACCAAGGGTCACCGCGAGGTTGAGGGATGGTAGATTGAGAATCCTGATATAACTACGCCACTGAAAACGAAACAAGTAAATATTGGTACGGAGGCAGATCCTAAATTCGTGAAGATTGGAGATTACTAGGATGATGTGACAGTAGATAAGGTCCCCGAATTGCTCCGCGAATACTAGGATTTGTTCCCTACCAAGTTTAGAGAGTTAAATAGGATAACAAGAGACTTGGGCATTATGAATATCACTTTAAAACCCGATGCGAAGCCGGTTAAGCAAAAACATTACCATGTCAATTTGAAGTTTAAGGAGAAGGTCCACTTAGAGTTAGATAAGATGCTCACAGTAAGCATCATTGAGCCCGTAGAAGAATCTGATTGGGTGAGCCCAGTGGTGGTATAGGAAAAGAAGCAGAAGGATGAAATAAGGATATGTGTAGATCTCAGGAAGTTAAATGTTGCTTGTGTGCATGATCCTTTCCCAACTTCGTTCACTGATGAGGTATTAGATAGTGTAGGTGGCTAGGAAGTGTACTTCTTAACTGATGGGTTTTTTGGGTACCATCAGATCAAAATCGCTCCTGAAGATAGAAGCAAGATGACCTTCACAACTGAATAGGGATGTTTTCAGTACACTATAATGCATTTCGAATTGAAGAATGCGCCTGTGATTTTTTCGCATGTAGCCATTGCTGCATTCAAATAATTCATTCATAAGTTTCTGGAGGTGTACTTTGATGATTGGACTATGTTTGGGTTGGTAAAATGCCATGTGGCCGGTTTACACTTAATGCTAGATACTTATCGAAGGTACTAAATTGTGCTCAATCTGAAGAAATGTTTGTTTTGTTTTCCTTTTGGGACTCTTCTAGGTCATGTGGTTTGTAGACAAGTACTGATGGTAGATCCCGTGAAGATTGCAATGATACTTAACTTGGAGGTGATGAGGAGTGTGAATCAACTACGCACAACCTTGGGACATATTGGGTACTACAAGAAGTTTATCAAGGGCTATGCCCAGATCACTGTGCCTATGGAGAAGCTGTTGAAAAAGGATGTCACATTTTGTTGGAATGAGGATTGTCAAAAAAGCTTGGATGTGTTAAAAGGAAAAATGGTCACCATGCCAATTTTAGTCTTCCTAGATTGTTGGAAGGAGTTTCATGTACATGTAGATGTGTCATGTATAGAACTAGGAGAAGTACTAACACAGGCTGGCAGAGGAGACTTGGACCATCCTATAGTGTTCACAAGCAAGAGGTTATCCAAGGCTAAGAAGAACTATTCCACCACTGAGCGCGAAGGATTAGCCATGGTATATGCGCTCCAAAATTTTAGACACTATTTGCTGGGTGGACATTTTAAAATGTATATGGATCATTCTGCATTGAAATACATGGTCAATAAGCTTGTCTCGGGGGGGAGAATTTTTAGGTGGTTATTATTATTCTAGGAGTATAATTTTGAAGTTATTGTGAATCCTGAATGACTGAACATGGGACCAGACCATCTATCGCACATCGAAACAGGGGAAGAACCCACTAATTTGGAGGAAGGATTGCCTACCGCATAACTCTTGTAGTGCGTGTCATAGATGGTCATTTTGAAGACATCATACACTTCCTAACGACAAGGACTACCCTGGAAGGCTACACTGTCCAATAGAAAAAGGAGTTAGTGGTGCGTGCAATAGAATTTTTTGTCTTTACTAGACATCTGTACAAAATGGGTTCTGATGAAGCATTGCGATGATATGTATTAGAGTTTGAAAGATGTAGTATCCTCACGAACGATCATGGGGGTGCCACGGGAGGCCATTATGCAGGAAGAGCGATTGTGCAAAATATTTTACACCCAAGGTTGTGGTGGCAAACCCTCCATCCGGATTCCAAATCCTATTGCAGGGCGTGCAACATGTGTCAAAGGACTGGGAGACCATCACAGGGAGATGAGCTACCCTTGAACCCACAGATGACGTTACAACCTTTCGAGAAATGGGCCATAGATTGTGTAGGACCCATTCAGCCCCAAGGAAAGAAGATGGGAGTGTGGTACATTATCACCGCGACTGAGTATTTGACTCAATGGGTGGAGGCACATCTTGTGAAGGATTGCACAAACACGACCATTATGAAGTTTCTCTTTGAGTATGTACTGATGTGATTTGGGTGTCCAAAGGTCTTGATGAGTGATTGACTGAGGAATTTCAGGTGTATCACCAGAAAAGCATGCCTTATCACCCACAGGCTAATGGGATGGTGGAAGAATTCAATAAGGTATTGGAGAATGCACTGACCAAGGTTTGCAATGCTCAGTGAAGTTATTGGAACCTGTGCATACCTACAATACTATGGGCCTATAAAATGGCATGCAAAATGTTGACTGGGCAGACACCCTTTTGACTTACATATGGTGTTGAAGTATTGATTCCCATGGAATACATTGTGCCTAGTCTATGCATAGCGGCACTCATGGGTATGATGGATCGTGGAGCCCTGGAAGATAGGCTCACACAACTTACTGAGCTTGAGGAAGAAATATTTCTGGCTGGATTTCACCAATAGGTCCAAAAGCAACCCAAAAAAACATGGCATGATCGACACATTAAACTACTCACCTTTAAGGTAAATGATCTGGTTTTTTTATATGACAACAAATTTGATAAATTTGCAAGGAAATTCAGAATGCACTGGCTAGGGCCCTATGTCATTAAGGATATTACCAACGGTGGAGCAGTTTAGTTAGTTAAATTGAATGGAGATCCCTTCCTAGGAAAGGTGAAAGGCAACAGATTGAAGCAATACACCGGTGATCTGGCCAGATGACTATACGAAGGTAACATAGTCTTAGCGCTCCAAGTAGCTGAAAGGAGGTGTAGGACTATAAATTACACTACTCAGGTTGGGGAACTGCGTGATTGAAGGATTGTGTAGAATGAGGTAATGTCACAGGGTTCGTGACGACGCGAAGAGAGCTACGCTACCCAGGGAAAATCCGCGTAGGTCAGCTGAAAAGTGACCATTAAAGTCATTATTCATGATTTGATGGTGAGAATGTGCCAAATGGAGCAGGTGGTCGACATTTAAGAAACAATTTATGGGTAATATCCTTAGAAATCTACTACCAATCAAGCTTTAATGAACCATGTGGGGGAAATGGTTATACTTGAATTCAAAATGGCCTATAAATTATAGGTGGAGGCCCAACAAAAAACACTTGGAATTTTGAACATTGAGTTGGTGAGCTCTCAGACGTGCATGATCGATGTATTCCTTACAGAATTTCTTGACTACCCAGTGTTTGATCGGTTTCCAGAGTCCAACCACAAATTCATCTGTGATTTTATCCCAAGATCTGAAGCAATGGATGTGGAAGCAGTGACAACCAAGTGGGTTGTGCCGAAGGTTGTTATGGAAGCAGAAGGAGATGTTCTAGAGGTTGCAAAGGTACTAGCTGAAGAACCCAAGTCACCATGAACACCTAGACCAAATCCTACCCCAACGAAAGAGAGTGCGAAGGATAAGAAGGGAAATCAGGCTGCAATACCATTGCATGCATCGCCTAGAAGAAACACACAAAAGGACAAGTCCACTGCATAGGAAAAGAGAAAAACCATTAACTTGGAGCTAGAGGAGGAAGAAATTGAGGACATCCCAATGGATGATGAGGATTTTGGAGTGCAAGTGGAAGACATTGAAGTCAAGGGTTCTTACCCTATCACTAAGTTTCCTGAATATGTCCCTCCGCGTAAAGGCAAGACCAAAGTGCTTAAGGACATTGAAGAAAGCAAGGTCACCCTGCACATACCTCTACTGTCGGACGAGATTGTCTTTGAAGGACCGTGCTTGGTGTGGGTTCCTTTGTTGAAACTGGAAGATTGGGACTTATCTGACCATGAGAAGTTCCTGCACTTGGTGACATAACAACTAATGCACCGCGTTGTTCACACAACCACTGGGATGACTGCATTGGAACCATGGAAGTAGCTCAAGGGTGTAGACAAAGCAAGTCTGCTCAACCTATTATGGATGTCGTACTACAATCACACACCTATTAAAATATTGGTCATTAAGTAGTTGCTATGCTTGGTGCACGATGGGTGTTTGTGTATGGAGGAGCCGATACCCATCACTGACAGGCTGATCCATAGGATCACGTGGCTTCCCTATGTAGGGAGAATCTGACCATGATGTTTGGTGGAAAATGTGGTGAGTAGACCCTCGTGGAGGCCATTAAGGAGAAATTCAAGCTCATGAAGAAGCCACGTAGCTATACCATCTCGAGTATCTGTGACCATACAGTCAAGGTGGCCACACAAATCCTGGCAGGAAAAGTTATGCTAAAGTGTCACGAAGATGAAGTGTTAGCACCCGTCATTGCTCTAGCAGCACAATGCACCGAAAGAGTCCATTTTAATTGGGCACGCTATCTCTGTGGTGAGTTTCTTGCCAATTGTCGCCAGGCAAAAGAGCTCAGCAAGAACTTGCACTATGCGTGGCTCTTGCTATCCATTGTGTTGGTAGTCTGGGAGCTACCGGAAGACAATCAATTCCCCTCAGTTGCGTGTTGTGCAGTGTATCCCCCATAGCAGGTTTTTGGGGCTTGTAGCGTGAATTTTGGTCCAAAACAATGTAAGATCCCGCAAAATGCAGGTGTGGAGCATGAGAGTCTAGGGTTATCCACCCTAAAATATTTTAATTTAATATAGAATGTGTCGGCCTACCCATGCTCTGCGGACCATGGGAATGAATAAATAGAGCGAGGCTCTAAGTGTAGAAGGGAGTTCAGTCTTAAGTTCAAGTGAGATGGGTTTTTGAATGTGATATTTGCTCTGAGTCTGTAAGTCTAAGTCTTGGGTTGTAGGAGTGGGAAGAGGCTCTGCAGCTATGTGCGCAGAGGCTTGGTAGAGTCCATAGCTATGTGTGCAGACCCCTGCAGCTGAGTGCATAGGGCAGAGTTGGGATTGTAACAGAACAAAAGTTTATTAAAAGCTAAGTTGATTTGTAAATATTGTGCATCTATTCGTAGACCTGTATGTTTATGCTTCTAGTATATGTTTATGCATCTTCTTACAGTTTATGATTGCACACACTTTTATGAATGTCGAATAATTGATAAGAATATTGGGCCCACAAAATTAAGTTAAGATCTATAATAATAACATAGTAAGGTTAAAGGATGTAGACCGCACCTCTTCACACTCTTTACAGAGCTATGCAAACATCAGACAGATGCGCGGAGCAGTGCGAGTGTGCATGATCGGTTCGTGAACTTCCCAAACTTCATTAAGACATCCCTAGGGTGCAGAAACCTGGTTCCAACACCCTCCCATACTACCTCAGGTGAGACCTCAGTCTGCACACCACAAAATGTTGTTGAAAGGGCTGGTAGTTTCGGGATTTGTTTGGCTAAATAACTTCTAAACCTAGGTCAAGCCACAATAAGCCAAAAAATGGTTTTTGGGACCAGGATCTGCCTAAGGGATGTCTAATGTTAGAACACTAGAAACCTACAAAGAAGGAGATTGAAGAGTGGTTGGATCAGAAGCTACATGAGTCCGTGACACAGGAAAACAAAACTCCCCAGATATCCGCAAAAAGGTGGCTCGATCACTATGTATATACGAAAATCCATGAGATCTTCTTCGTGTCCTTCTCTTTAGAGCTGTATGATTGGATTGCAAAGTTAGCCGATAGCCAGGGAAGGTATAAGCTCAATCAACCAATAGTGTGGACTACGGAGTTAGTGTGCAAACTAGAGGCATCAGAAGATAAGATCGAGCGAGCCATGGATCATTGTCTTGATCGGATAATAGGAGGGTTTATCACTGAATTCGTGATAGAAACGACTCTAAGCTATAGCGAAGTAGAACAATCTTTTCTCAAGGGACCACGAGGTAGGTACATCAAATCCATGAATACCTGGATTAAGATGTTGTTAATTGAAAAGCGGGTTATGCGAATACATTGATGATTGGAACAACACAGAGTGGAGAGGTCTATAAAGGTATCGAAGGGTTAGGAAACAGTCCTTTAATTTCACCTCCACGAGCGAGTGAGGAAGAGAACACTCGGGTTTCTCCGAGGAGTGTGGTTAGTTTGATAAGGTAGCACATTTCGTATTTACCATCTCCACTTACACCACCACTCGCTTCACCTCCTTCACCTCCATCTTTGCCCACACCACCTCCACCAAACCAGCAGTTCAGTATGGCAAGCACGATTATGCTACCCGTATTCAGAGGAGTAGGAAATGAGGACCACAAGGGGTTATAGAAGGTAACATTAAGAAGGCTACATTGGTAAGCACTTTGCAAGATCACGCATTGACGTGGTATATCAAGCACTCAAATGATCATCCAAATGTAGGAATAGCAGAGATCCAGAATGCAGTGAATAGAGAATTTAGCTAGTCGAAATCAGAGACACAATCAATCATTGGATTTAAGGAGATCGCGCTGCTTCCAGGCGAGACCCCATGGGATCTGGATCAGCAGTTAAAGAGTATGATCCTCAAGGCTAATATGACAATAATGGATGCGCAACACCATGCATGGTTTGTGGCATCTTTGACACCTCACCTGAGGACAACGTTGTGACAGCAGAAGCTTTCAACCAAGGTTGAAGCATTGGAAATGGTAATGAGGTTGCATGAAACATCAATATAGGATCTAGGGCTAAGAGTTCAATAGTTTCATGCGTAGCTACAAAAAATTTTCTTGGAAATGAAGAGCTTGAAGCAAGATAGGGTACCGTGGTTGGAGGCGCATGAGGAATTGTGGTGTATAAAATGCAAAGGCTAGGGCCATGATAAGGATCACTATCCGATATTCGCAAACTACTTGGTAGGAGGGGGGCCAATGCCATTGACACCAGAGGCATAGGTAGGGCCAAGTATGACACCCACACTCCTATGTGCGATCTGTCAGGTGGGAGGAAAGCACACAACAAACAACTGTCATCTGTTGCAGAAGTATTCAAAGACTCTGCAGTAGTTGTTTTGTAATTTTTGTAGATCAATGGGCCAAGATGAGTACTTGTCGAAGCTACAAGTTAATCATGGATTGGACCCCATCCTATTGAATTCAGATAGAAACGTAAAGCCTTGACCCAGCTGCAGGGATGGCGCGCACTGGATTTCAAGGACGAGAGGGAATGGGGCTAGGAAGGGGTCAAGGATAGTTAATTTGTTACAATTACGGAGGACCAGGGCACTACGATCGTGACTGTACCAACCCAATGAGAATATCTTGTTCATATTGTTCTTAGTTTGACCATGAAATGGTAGATTTTCCTACATTGATCGCGTAGATGCACGAGAAAGGGGTACTTTAGCCTACTCCGATGCAAAATATTCAAATGATGAGGTTTGAACAACGCGAAGAAGACCCAATGTAAACATGATGCTCAGAAGCAGCATGACCATAGGGGAAGGTAAGGGGAAGTAGCTCGAGGAAGATACATGGGCTCGCAAGGCTCCTACAAAGGAACCTGAGTTTGACTTCGAACATGCAAAGGAAACATTTATGGAAGCTATGAAGAGCTCCACAGAGGCCTCTACTTCAGGTAGTAAGGATCAACCAAATACATGGATGGATCCTTCTATGCTAACTACCTTTTTAGAGACATGCATGAAACTAATATGTGATAATAAGGAATTTAAGGGACTATAAGAGTTTATCACCAGGTGCACGGGATCAGGGGAACCACGTGTAGTTCAGAAATTGGGAAAGCATGCACTGCGCACCAGGAGGGAAATGAGATTAACGACATAGATTGGCGAATATGAAATGGATAAGGTAATCCTAGACCTAGGGTCTGACACGAATGTGTTACCAAAATAGACATGGGGACGTATAGGAAAGCTCACATTGCAGTGGTCCCCTATTCAATTATAGATGGAAAACCAACAAAATATCTTGCCCATGGGGAGGTTGTGAGGGGTAATAGTTGATATGCACGAGCATGTAGATGAACTTTGAGGTGATAGAGATTTTTGATGACAACAACCCTTACCCTGTGTTGCTAGGAATAGACTGGGCCACTGATATGAATGGAGTCATCAACCTGAAGAAGCGGAAGATGAAATTTGAGAAAAAGTCTCTACGCATAGTAGTTTCGCTAGATCCAACCGAAGGAGCATGCTACACTGAAACCTATGTGCAACGATGACAACGACAATGAGTTGGATTTCATTTACTAGATAATGACGCAAGACCAGGATCAGGTGAACTCGATTGCAGATGGGAGGATCTCATGTGAATGCGAAAGTTCTTGTACTTCAGATTTAGATGAAGAGATATAACACTGGCAGAATCAGTTGCACGAAGTGAAAATGCTGAATTGTAACCTGATGATTAGATCACTACAGTGTTTGATGACTGAAGAAAGAGAACTGCCAACCTATGATGGGATGACAAGAGTGGATGAATTCTTAGACAAATTTAAAAGTGCAGTACCGGAACAGCAATGGTACGGTGTGATGGAATGGGCATTGTGCATGACACCCACACGATGGTGGAATACACACCAGAAGAATATTGGAAACTCGCGTGAATGTAGAAGATGGATACGCTTATTGTTTGGAAGTTCCCAGCATCGAACGCAAGCCGGGAAGCTAGGATGAAGTAGTCTATGTGGACACTTGTGTCGATGGGTGCAGTCGTATGTTTTGCAAGCACATCCTAGACTGAGGATCCAAAATTAGAACTTGACCCAGCAGCAGGAAAAGCAATAAACATTCCACATTAGAGCCTTCACGAAACTACGCGGAATCATGAACAGAGTCTACTAGACGGGATGAGCTGATTGGGACCTGTGCGTACTAGTGATCCGATGGGCCTATAGGGCCATGTGCAAGAACCTGAGCATGGAAATGGTTCCAAAGATGACGAGCAGAGTCAAGGCCATAGCGGTGGAAAAGAATCCCCATGCAATCACTCCTATAATTGCGACAACGCCCAGGGACCAAAGCGAAGAGATTAGGTAGTGACACGAGAACAAACATATGCAGATTCAAGAAGCCATTCAAGAAGGGAACCTTGAGCTTCACGAACTCGAGGAGGATCGGGTACAACTAAAGCAGGAAAGAATATTAATGGACGAGGATATCAGAAAGCTAGAAACCAAAATGTCACAAGCATTATGCGTTGACAGAAGGACAAGACCATGTATGGGCAACCCTACCACTGCACTATAAGATTGTCACTAAGATTTTTTGGCTATACTACCATGGTTGCGGTTGCACCTTATGAGACAAAGTCATCAAGGAAGGCCCGTAGACCATATTGAAAGGTGACTTGAAGCCTTGCACTAGTCGTGCAACCACTTGAAAATCCATAGGAAGCACAATCTCAATGCTCCAAGCAGTTGAAAGAGAGCGCGGGACTATAAACAATTTTATATGGGAGCTGCACGACACGAAAGTTGCGCGTAGGATTAGTATGCTGCACAAGTCGTGTTCAAGCGCAAGGGACTATCTACCATGTGGACAGGCTGGAAAGTGACTGTTGGTGTCACTATTCATGACAAGATGGCCAATTTAAGACAATGAGGAGTGGAAGACGAGCAATTAAGACACAAAGTCAAAACTAGATTGACTATCTACCACCAATCTCGCATTAATGAGTTGAATCCAAGGGGAATGGTAGAATTTGAATTCAAAAGGGCCTATAAATCACAAGTGGCCCTCCACTGGAAAACCCTTGGCATTTTACAAATTAAGTTGTTGCGTTATCAAGTGGGCATGAACTTGATGAATTTGGAGGTTGTAAGAGCAATTCCATGGTTTGAAGCATTGCCAAAGGATACACAGAAGTCCCTGATCAGAATAATGTCAACGACCAGGGGATTCGCGCAAAATTCTATGCCACTAGTAGGGGATGCACCAGAAATCCCTAAATCATTCTGGACGACGAGGCCCGAGAAGGACCCACAGGCAGTAGGACCAGTCTGTATGTCTCTGCCAAATCTGCGGTTTGGCAAGATTTCAATGGAAGAAAAGGGAAAAACGGTTAATATTGAGAGCGATGATGAGGAGGAGGATCCTCAGACCTTCGTGGAAGAGATGGAAGCAGAGGAAGGGATGGAAGAATACATCGAGCGAGTATGCACCACAACAAAGCTACCCATGTATGTCCCTCTGCGGAAAGAGAGGGTAAAGGTACCTAAAGATTTGGATGTCGTTAAAAACACACTCAACACCCAGTTCCGCCCCGAGGGATTTCAGTTTGAAGGGTCAGTTATGGGCCATGTACCCACTATGAAGTTTGAAGACTGGGACCTCGCGGATAGCAAGAAGCTCCCTCATTTCGAAACTAGCCAGCTGATGGAACTTAAAAAGGAGGGGGCAGCTACAACAGTGCATCCACGAACATGGTTGTGTGGGGTGGAGGAAGCCAGGCTACTCCACCTCCTGTCGATTCCACACTTCCATTGGGCCTTAGTCACAATAATTGTCATCAGGAAACTAATTTTCTTAGTGTATGATGGGTACTTGTGGCTAGAGGAGCCCATTCCCATCATGGTAGAGCTCATTCATAGGATTTCTTAGCTTCCCTGTATGGGAAGGGACACCACAGAAATAGCTGGCACAAGTGGAGACTTGGCGATTGTGGAGGCCATGAAAAAGAAATATAAGTTGGAGAAAAAGCAAAGGGGTTATGTTATTACTAGTATTCAGAGAAAAGGGGTTTGTGTCACTACCTAGTTGTTGGCAGGAAAGGTGATGAGAAAATGCCAAGGCAATGAGGTACTAGCAATGGTCATTGTGCTAGATGAGCAATGCGCAAAATGGATTCAACTGGGTATAGTTCCTCTACAATGAGTTCCTGACGAACTGCAGGGAGACCCAAGAGTAGGGTAAGACCTTCCGCTACGCATGGTTTCTCTTATCCATCCTGTTGGTTGTAGGTGAATTGCCTGAGGGTAGTCAGTTTCCTCCCATGGACCAAGACTAGCCAGAGGTAGCAAAATATGCATCGTTATGGGCAACAAAGGATGCCACACGAATATGAGAAACCAAGATCTTTTGGGTACTGATGGAGGAAAGCGTACTACTGTGGATCAACAAATGTTCACACCTATTCACCTTAGTGTACGACAGTCTGAAGAGCTTTGCAGACTTTAAAGAAGATATGCAAAATGTGTATATTAGAGCGTGGAAGGATCCAGAAGAGAGGTGGACCACCTTTCCCTTCATCGCAATAGATTATGTTGTGTTCGCGGTGCTAGACACATGGCCACCGGAATGGCGCACACCAGATTTGGTGGTGCACAATGAGATGGAGATTCAAAGATAGAGGGATGCTGCCAAGTTGCTAGCACAATAGAAGTGGAATGAACAACTAGTTGAAGAAGTACGGGCGTCCCGGGAGGCAATGAAGGCTACCGCAGAAAAGACAACAGTAGTAGGGGCCTTTACGACACAGGAAGAAAGAGGCCTAAACTTGACTATAGGGCACAGAGCAGATGATACAACAGAAGGAACTTATCCAAGAACCACCTCTACATAATTGAAATAGCCCCACGTGACAGAATGAACTAGACCATGTTAGAAGGCCAAGGCTTCCAAGTTGGATGGGGATCCTATTACATTGACAGAGGGTGACCTATACGACATCGACGACACAGTTCGCAAAGTCACTAGGGAGACTCTCCAGGAGGTAATGATGGAGCAACAGAATGTGTTGGGGGTGCTCAAGATGCAACTCTAGGAACTTCAGGTGCAGCCCCCACAGCAGGGAATGGTAGCTTCCTACAGGGCTACGGGTACATCAACAATCGAGCAGTTGGTGCAGGCCAAAATGGCTAATACCACGCACTACGGGAAGGAGCATTGAAAACAAACAACCCAGAGGACAAAGCCGTAGTAGGCCATCTCAAGGGACATTGACTCAACTTGGATACCCTTCCGCGAGAGATATTATACCAGCTGTAGAATGGCGCGACGAAAGAGCTTCGTGGTAGGGAAGGATGTGAGGTACAAATGCTCAGAACAACAAATCAACATCGAGTAGCTGAGCCTCCAATGCAATGAATCAGTATCATAGACTCAACAGTTGGAGAAAATCATTGAGGAAGCATGTCACTGCATCCCTGAGCTAGAGATTGATGTAGACTTACTAGTAGGCATACAGATCCACAAATTGGTCGGTGGATTCTGCGAGGCAAAGGAGGAAGCAATGAGGATCCAGTTGGACCTCAACTTGTAGATCGCAGAGCTGAAGCTGAAGGCACAGCCCTCTACACCACTAGAGTTCAGAGAGCAGTGGCACCACACCATTCATGTAGGGTTGGAAGCAATAGAGTGCACCATATAGGATTGCACAGGCTTGCTAGATCAGTCACTTGTCACCCTCACTTCACTGCAGG
>APFE031371585.1:235402-252327 GCA_000404065.3 Pinus taeda | reverse complement strand
CTAAGTAAGTAAGCTCTAATTAGTTATGTTAAGTTAAGTAAGGAATAAAGTAGTGAAGTAGATTGGAGGAGTCTAAGTGTTCTCGGTTCTTAGCGTAGGTAGAGGCTCTCTAGCTGAGTGCACAGAGGCCTAGGGTGGAAGTCCACAGTTGAGTGCATGGACCCCTGTAGCTATGTGCGCATGGCAGATAAAGTATGTATTAAACTGGAAGATATCAATAAAGAGAATTATTCTGCAATTACTTTGTATTTAGTTTTTGTTAATGCATCTGATTATATTACGTTTCAGGTTTGATTTAAAATGTTTATTTGATGTGCGAATATATGTGATTGTATTAGTTAATTGAACACAAGTAAGGGTATCAGTTTACATTGCACTAACTGTGATTTATTAGTAAGATAAGTAAAACACTTGAGATAACTTGGGAACTTATACAATACATTGTCATAGCTGCGCGAAATTACCTAGACCATGGGTTAGGGTTGTGCGAAGGTCAATCGTACACCTTCACGAAGGTACTGAAGGGTGGAATAAAAGGTAGACTGACAGAGCCCTGAGGCTTAGTGACCTACGCTAAATTAGGGGTAGAGGGTATAAACCGACATCATGACCATCTCAGGGTGCGGAAACTTGGTTCCAGCATCCCCCCCATACTGCTTCGGGTGAGACTTCGGTCCACGCTTTGCAGGCTGATGTTGAAAGGGCCAGTAGTGTAGGGATTTATTTCGATAACTAATACTGAACCTGGTTCAGGGCCCATAAAGCCAAAAATTACAATGTCCATAATGTTTTGGTTGATTTGGGTGCATCCATGAATGTAATTCCATTATTTGGTTCTAAAAAAACTAATGCTAAATGGGATAGATCCAGTGCATAAATCATTCAGTTGGATAGATCATCTTTCTAGGCCATTGGTGAACTCATTTGTGTTATTATTCACTTGTCATCTGACCACTGGGTACACCAATACATAAACATTGTAATTGTGGATGTACCTCAAGCTTATGTCGTACTCTTGAGTAGAGACTTTTCTAGTAAATTACAAGGGATTTTTTCTACATATTGGTCAAACTTATGGCTTCCACATAACACTAGTAGAAAATGCGTAATTAGTGGCTAGGTGACTAAAACTGTTAGTCACCACATTTTTTCCAATTGAAATACTACCAAAAATGAGAAATCTTAAGTGACCCAATAAAAAAGACTAACATGAATGACTAATTTAATCATGGGTTAAAATATATGACTACCTAATAAGTAATACAACTAAAAAATACTAACATGAATGACTAAGTGTAGGAAAAAAATATGACTACCTAATAAGTGCTATAATAATATGAATTAGTCATTTATGTTAATCACTTTAATTGTGTGACTTCAACAATGTAAACTTATAAATAATACGGCATTCAAAGGTTGTTATAGATTGGATGGAAGGTTATAATTCCTTAAACACTTCTTTATTGGATTGGTGGATGATTAGAGTATGGAGCTGATTAGTATTTTTAGGGTTATATGCTTTGATCACATTTAGAGGGAATTAAATTCAAGGGCTGATAGACTATCCAAAATGGAAGTGGGATTACAACTAGGTCAAATACATTTTGAAGAATATATGAAAAGCCTGAACTTGAAAAATGATTTTAAAGATAGATTTATCCTTCGATGGATAGGAACAAGCCTCAGATTTGCTAGACTAATTCTCAGACCCAAACGTCAAATGGAGTTATTTGAGTCCCCGATAATGATTAACTTATGGATTGAAACAATTTTATCTCACTTTATCACTTGCCACAAGGCATACCTTTCTGCTTGATTATTTGAAGTAATGGCCAAGCTCAATGAATAAGGTTTATCAATTTATCCACCTAAATAAAGGATCACCTCCTCACACCCACTACACACAATTCATAATCCAAAATTTTACTAATCAAACTTTTATTCTCAATACCTACCCATAGGCCCAAGAATAGTTACAAAAATTAGGGTAGCTTAAGTTATTATATAAATTCAATGGCCATGAAATTGAAGTGACTGGGGTGTTTTCTCAAGCTTTCGACAATGTAGAAGCTTAAATTGGAGACATAAAGTTGAAGATAAAAAATTCTTTTGTAGTAGATGCGATAGAACTTCCAAGAAGTGGAGAGAGTTGGTTTAAAAACAAAAAATTCAACGATGAAAAATGGAAAATATTCCTTCATAACATAGGTATGGATGTTTCAGCCTTAAAAAATGGAATTCTACTGTCTATTCTTTATTCCAAATGGAAATTTTTTTACTAGTTCCTCAAAAAATTCTTACCTGAGATGGTAGATATGGAACATTACTCTTTTATCATGCCATACTTATGATTAATTTTATTAACAGAAATGATTTGAATCTTCCTTGTTACCTTTTGTGGAGTCTCAAGAAAATGGCATTTAACATTTAGAGGGATTCTAGAAATATTGGTTGAGCCCTATATCAACATGGATTAATAAAATCCTCATGGAGACATAGTTAAGAACCATTGGCAACAATTGGAAAGCATTCCTTATCATAAATCATTCTTTGGAAGTTCCTGAAGAAGAGGAGGTAAAAAAATATCAAAAGAAACTCACATAAGGTTCCTATAAAACATGACCATAAGACTGAAACAAAAGAATTTGAGAATTTGACGGTAAAAGATTAATGGACAAAAATGGAAACTCAAAACAATGATGCAAAGGAAGATATTCCACTTAGTCAATTTATGAAGCAAGTAAATAAGAAAGAGAGTAAATCTAAAAATGTTAGAAGAAAGAAAGCCAACAAAAAGGAAGAGAAAATAGAGATGTGAAAAATAAATAGAGGACAATCACAAAAATAGAGTAACAAGTGAAAAGGAAACCAAATAAGAAAGGAACCAGAACAACATCTAAGAAGAAGCAAGATGGTTACTAGAAATATGGGTAAAAAAGCAAGGAAAGGGCCACCAAAGACCATAATCATGAAAAATACAGTAATCTTGAAACAAAGATAACAACTGAGCCTGTATTTGACCAAAGTACTACAAGGAAGACCCCAAAAATTGACATCACTTAGAAACAAGCATATGACTATCTAGAGACCTTAGAAAATAAGGTGCAAAAAAAGGTAAATCCTTCTCCATAACCAAAATTTCATGAAGATATTTTACGTAATGACTCAATGTATGATCCACTTGAGAAGGAAACCAATAGTACTTCTCATAAGGATTAAGAAACTATCAATCCATTTAAGTAAGAAACTATGAACTAGAGGTATTGAATAAGAACATAAAAGATGAAAATGAAGTAGTAAAATCTTAGAATGATACATTGTTACTCGGGATATGTTTCTTGTACAAGAAAAATCAGAAACTTAAGACAAATAGCAAGGTTCTTAGGAAGAATATTAGAGGACTACAAGGAAACGTTTAGATAAGAAAACCAAGATGGTTGTTGAATGTACAACTCCGAGGAGCACAAACAATCCTAGATGCTTTAATTTAAGCATTAGAGGCATTTCTTTAAAAATGCATCTCGCCAAGTTTTGAAATTTTGTGCATGAGGACATGCAACAACTTTGGCATGGGGGAATGTTCATTAGGTTCCTTACTAGTGTAACCCCTTATTGTTATTAGTGCAACCCCCTTATTATACTTTTGTTCCCATGTAGTCCCCATGTTGTTAATATTATGCCCCATAGAAGCCCACTATTGTTATTGTTGTTCCCTTAGATTATTATTGTTATGTCGGCTCTGATTACATTATAACTACTTAGACTCCTATATATAGAAAGGTGGTATTGTCATTTGTATAATCCAAGAATTGTTCATTTGTGTAATGTAAAGGAGTTTCCCCTTCAAAGAGGTTGATGTTTAAGGTGTTAATCTTTCTTTTCTATCTTTTTTTGAGCTGGTTTCATAACATTTGGTATCAGAGCTTTGGATTCTAGAGTTTTGCTGCTCCAAATAGGTCATCGTATAATTTTCACAATAATTCTTTTGCTAACATCTTTTAGAAGTTAAAAACAAAACCCATTTGAGAATAAATTGGTTTGAACCTCGGGTCCGAATTGAAGATCTTGTCTCGCTATATTTTGAGAGATATGATCTGAGGAAGTTAGGGTTTTTGCAAGTTCCAGAATTTCATCTCAAATAGGTCATCGTGGAATTTTCACTATAAATTTTGTTCTATGAAGGTTTAGACTACGAAATTAAAACCCACTTGATTTGCAATCTTGGTGAATCTCAAGCCCGAATTTTAGATTTTCCTTCACTATATTTTCAGAGATACGGTCCAAGAAATTTAAGGTTTCTGCAAGCCCCTGAATTACATCCCAAATAGGCAATCTTGGGAAAATAATCATAACTTTCTCTTTGAGCATTAGACTGAAATTTCATAAGAAGTTACAGAAAGAAAACTGAATGCAGTTTTTGTATATTGGTTTCAAGTCCTAAGGTTGAAACAATAACACGTGCCACTTCGTACAATTTCGCTCTACCGAACTAGTCTATAATTAGGTCATCGTGGGAGATTTGACATAAATCTTCCTTGCAAAATCCAATATTCATCAGAATTGTGGGGTTAGAAAGAGGAATCAGAGGGATATTGTAAGATGCAACTTTAGAATGTGGAGATCTAAAATTACATAGTTACAGTCGTTTCAAGAAAGAGCTCCTAAAATCAAGAAAAGGCAATATGAGGAAGTTTGATGGCAAGGATCTAGTAAATTGGATACTACAGATGGAGCAATATTTTGATCTACATGAGGTGGAACTATTACCAAAGGTACATATTGCATCTTCATATTTAGAACCGGATCATTTTTATGGTATAAAGGGCTTTGTTTTCATAAACCACTTGTTATGTGGTCAATCTTCACAGAGAAAATGATAGCACATTATGAGGATACAAAGAGCAACACCTTCCTTAGCCAACAGATAAATCTCAACAAAAGTGGTCAATGGAAGAGCACATTGAGGAATTTCAAAAATTGAATATAAGGGAAAATGATATTCCAGAGAAATATGGGGTTGATGTCTCCATAGGGACTTTAAAGGATAACATTCAACATGAGGTTCATTTTTGGGAACTTAATTCATTGGAGAAGGCATTCAGGTTGGAACGAAAAGTTGAAAGCAAAATTATGGCAACAAGGATGTCTACCCCTCACAACTATAAATATGGAAGTGTTGTTTCTCCTAGCCTTCCACAACCTACAAGGTTGAGACCACCACAATTGGAAGAAAAAAGAGCAAAAGGGCATTGTTACACTTGTGATAACAAATATATTAAAGGTCATAAGTGTGCTAAGAAGAAATTATTTTACATTGATTGTGAAGATGAGGAATGAAAGGATCCAGAAATGTCAAAAGAAGAGGATTTACACCAGGAACCAACCCCAAAGAAAGAAGAAATGAATCTGACCACATCTTGTAAAGCATTGGCAAGAATTACCACTCCTCAAACTCTCAAGATAGAAGGACATATCAAGAAGAAAAAGGTTCAAGAAGCGAAAGATGACATCAAGCATCAAGAAATTAATCCGACAATATCTTGTAATGCATTGGCTAGAATTACCACTCCTCAAACTATCAAGATAGAAGGACATATCAAGAAGAAAAAGGTAATAGTGTTGATTGATTTGGGCAGTACCCATAATTTTATTCATTGTAAGATACCCAAGGAATTGAATTGCTTCCTATATCTAGCATCAGAGTGTCAATTGATGGTTGCAAGTGGAGGAACCATAAATTGCTCTATAAAGTGCCATGATATCAAGCTATCCATGGGAGAATATGTATTGAACATCCCAATGCTTTCCATTCCAATCAGTGGTGCTGATGTTGTACTAGGAGTCCAATGGATACAATCCTTGGGTACAATAGCTTTTAATTTTCAAGAAATTTTCATGAAAGTTTCTTTGGAAGGAAAGGAAGTTGAGTTAAGGGGTATGATAGGGAAACCAGGAAAGATAATCATCTCTAACAAAATGATAAATATTCTAAAGAAAGAATAAAGAGGTGTTATTTCACAATTATGTTCGATAGAGGTTACCATGTCGAAATCATCTATTTCTCTAGATCTCTAGAAAGTCTTGGACAATCGTTCCAAGTTATTTGAGACTCCCAAAGGCCTCCCACCTATTTGTGATCATGACCTTGCTATTCATTTTCCAGGAAGTGTTCCTCCAAACATCAAGCCTTACATATATCCCTTTGCACAAAAGAGTGAAATTGAACATATGGTTGCAGAAATGCTAGAGGCTAGTATAATTCAACCTAGTCAAAGTTCTTTCTCTACTCCAGTAGTATTGATGCACAAGAAGGATGGATCATGGTGCAGGTGTTTGGATTATAGAGAGCTCAACAAGCTCACTATTAAATATAAATTTCCCAATCCTCTCATTGATGAATTATTGGATGAATTGCATGGAGAATTTTACTTAGCGAGTTGGACCTTCATGCAAGATATCATCAAATTAGAATGAAGACTGAAGACATTATGAAAACAACATTTAGAACTGATGAGGATCATTATGAAATGAACCTTATACATTCCAAGGCTTGATGAATTCCATTTTCAAAACCTTCCTTAGAAAATCTGTGTTAATATTTTTTAATGATATACTAATCTACAACAAGTCTTGGAAGGATCATGTTCAACATGTTGATAGAGTGCTGAAACTATTGGATGATAAAAAATTATATGCAAAAGCCTCCAAATGTTTCTTTGGAGTAGAAAAGGTAGAATACTTGGGTCATATTTTATCTCATGAAGGTGTCAAGTTAGACACTCAACAACAAAAATTTCTCCAACTCTTAAAGGATAACCTCACTTTGGTACATAATCAAATGAAACAACAGGAAAATCAAAATTGCAGTGAAAGAAGTTTTGATATAGGCGACTGGGGTATTTTTACAAATAAAACCATACAAATAAATGTCCCTCAAGCAAGCTAAGAAGGATAATAAATTATCACCAAAGTACTATGGTCTTTACAAGGCACTGCAAAAGGTTTGTACTATGGCATACAAATTGGAGCTTCCTACATCTTCTCGAGTGCCCCGAATTTTCCATGTTTCATGCTTAAAGAAGTTTATAAGTGATAAGCTCCCAATTCAAACAAATTGTCGGAACATGATGAGGAAGGAAATATCATATTGGAACCTGAAGTAGTCATGGAAACAAGAACCTGAAAGCTACGAATTCGATAAATATCAGAGTACCTCATAAAGTGGAAGAACTTACCCACTAAAGATTCCAAATGGGAGGATGAGAATTTTATACAAAAAAAATCCGAAACTGCTCAAGCGTTGACGACAACACTTTTTGAAGGAGAGGAGCATGTTAGGTCCCTATAATACTAGTGTAACTAATGAGTGCCAGTAAACTCTTAGGCTTCCATATTTACTTATCAACTCGGGGTTCGTACAAACTTGGAGGTGATAGTGCTATATGCACAAGTAAAAGTGAAGGTCTTGCCTATTGTCACTATTCATCTGGTGAGAGATCCCAGGGGTTCCAAACCAAACTTCTACAAAGTCATAGGAAGCTTGATTCTTTGATGCAAGAAGAACAAATCTACTCTAAGAGAGCTACTCTAATGCAGTAATGAAGAAAACAACATGTAATGCTAAATCACACCATATCCTAATTAGCCACTTAAACAGCTATGCTAAGCAGAATTGCTAAATCAACACTAACCTAATGCTGCTATCTAAGTTACAGAAGTAAAGAGCATCAAACTATACTAATGTGTAAGTAAGGAAACTAAACTAAATCTGTTTTCACTTTTTTGGTCTTTTTTGTGTAAATATTTATTTATTAATACAAAAGTGTGATTTCTGAGTTTGTGTGGTGTGTATCGAGTAATTGAATTATGAACTATGTGTTGATTAGAGTAATTTTGCATAACATAAGTGTGCAGGGAATTCAAAGGCAATCCAAGAGAGAGGACAGTACTCAGAGGAGTATTGCGATGATTGGATAGTGTTGGAGTCTGATTGAATAACCAAATCAAAGCTTAGGAGTGGCAGTATTTAAATAATAGGTAGAACAAAGTTTGGGGAGTCAAGTGGAAGAGCAATCAAAAATCGAAATCAGTGAAAGGAAGAGATAATGAAGCAATAGTGCACAACAACCATTGGATCAATCAGATCAACGAATAGGATTAACGAAAGATGTGTGGTGGAGATATTATCGCACGAGACTAAGTTAATAGATGGATGGATCACATCAAGTCATGTGTTGACAGAAGGGTTGCAAATCTGCAGAAGGATGGAGCGGTCTTCATAGGTGGTAAGAAGTATCTCACATGACCTAAAAGTTGTAAACGAAATTCCTAAATTTCACACGATTAGCCTAAGTGGGTGACATGTAACACATGAAAACCACTTTTCTCGCATGCTCTCGGTTGGATATCGGTTGTGCAAGACTTCACGCAAGGTTGCGCGATAGTTGTTGGATCATGTAAGATTAATCAATAGTGGAGATCGACCAAGCCAGTTGGCAAGTGAGTGACGCGATGGCTGTTGGATTAAGAGAAACCTATCAATCATGGATATTTGAAGCACCTAAAGTCAAACATTGAAATGAATACTTCAGCTATGCGACACACGGTTGGCGGTGATTGGTCAGGTTTGTTGTGGATCGGACAATAAGGAAATCCACAGGTATAATCTGATTAAGATGTGATTTATTCATGGAAAGTGTTGAAGGAAATGAGAATATGAGTGAGATATTATTACAGGTAGAGAGTGATGGAAAACGATGACGATGAAATGAACCAAGTATTGAATCAAGACAAAAAACTCCAAAGCTCATGCAAGAACTAGAAATCTGTGTTTTTGGGGTTGTTGAAGGGTCTCTTCTTCAAGTCGTGGTCACAGATGGAGGAGGTGAGGCCAAGACACCTGCTGAAAACCTTATGGGGATCTTTTTCTCCTTGCTAATCTGCTAATTGAAAGAAGGCACAAATGGAAGCAAACTAAAACACAACCAATCTACTCTACACTACTGTAATGGAAATGATGCTACTTAAGAAAATGAACAATTAAACCATGAACCTATGCTAGCATACATTTACAATAAAGAGGAGTCATGGCTTCTAGGATTTGGCCCTAACCCAAGAGCTTCAGCCCTCTAAGTTAACTCAGTGTTGGCTCAAAACAAAACTCATTCTTATTATCAAAACCATGGATTACATAAAAAAACTGTCACAATTCTTATAGCTAGAAAATAGAGTAGAGTTTTACAATCAAAATTCTGAATCCTACTTAGGTCCCAGGCCTCTCTACTTATACATCTAAAGTCTCCAATGAATTCCTTAAAATTAGGGAGGCTCGGCTCCCAAACTCGAGATAAACTGGCGCTTTGATTTTCACTTTCTCGACTGCCTTCTAGTCCTCATGATTTGGCTATTTGCAATCCGAGATGATGGAGGAATATTTGAATGGAGGGGTAGTAAATAAGGAGGATTTACCTCCTATAATTCCTCACCCTTGTCCCATTCGAGTTTTGACCAAGGTCTTTGCCAAAATTCCTTGCTTTTATCCTTTAATCCTGAATTAAATGCACATTAGACCACAAAGAAAAATATCCAACTCTAACTCATCTCATAAACAAAATATAAACAAAAGTATGCAATAAGTTGTGAGAATAGTTGGTTTGACTAAGCTTTGAGGTGAATTAAGGCCCATATAATTACCTAATGATGAGGCTCATCATCACCCCCCTACTAAAAGTGTTTCTCATCCTCTGAGCAACTTAGTCAATCTCCATGTCCTTCATGGCTCTGGTAGCCTCTATGACATCCCATGGCTCTGTTGTTGTCTCTTCTTCTTGTTCATGGAAGCCTACTTTCCTTTATACTTATTCCCACTACCTCTTTTCCTCTTCTTCTTTTCTCCCTTCTAGAATCCCTAGGATTAGTGGTGGATTGAGTTTTAGGCCTATCTAATTGACCTTCAACCTTTGCATTGATTTCTTATACATAGGTGTCTTGTTGAGTGCCTCTCTCAACATTTGAGGGGAGTGATATTCTTTGGTCTTCAAGCTATGTGGTAATGTGTTCCATCTCCTTAAGCAAGCATGTATACTATCATCTCCTAGTAGCCTAAACATATCCTCAAAATGTGAAATTGCTTGATCTTGGGTAGCAAGATATCTAGGTGCCAACTGAGGATCATTTGCAATTAGATTATGGGTGTTGATTAGGGCCATGGGATTTGATTGTTTAGCTCTCATGAAAATAGGTTAATTTTTCTCTCTGGCCAATATTCTTTTCATCTCTGCAGCCCTTGACTCCTCATGGTTCATCCATGATGCCAGAACCATTACTTTTAGATCTCCTAGCTCAGCATTAGGATCCCAAACATTTATGTCTATGAAGGCCATGTTGTGCAAGTAAAACTCTGTCATTTTGGCCCCATCCTGTAGTGTACTTTGATAAAAAAGATCAATAAACTACCTGTAGTCTTGAAATGGCAAGTTTCCCGTTTGTTCTAGTGTTTTAATCTTAAATTGCAGCCATTGTTCTCCGAGGTAAAGAGCATATGATTTAGCTGGAATCCTACACTAGATGGCCTTCAAGGAGAGGTTGTTCATACATGCTAGTTGGTTTTCCCTTTCCTGCAACTGTCCTTTCAGCCATGCATTTTCCCTCTCAAGTTTATCTCTCGTTATTGCTTCTCTGTCCCTTATGCCACTTAGCTCTTTTCCCATTTCCTTGAGCTTCTCTTCCATGTGCCCAATGTCTTCCACCCCTTTTTGAGGTATCAACCTGACTCCTTCAATAAACTAGTAGTAGGAGTCTAGGTTAGGTTGGGGACTTTTTTCCTTTGTCTCAGGATCTTCCTCTTTTGTTTCTTGCCACTCCCCTACCTTGCTTTCAAATTTCTGTGCTTCCTATGGTTTTGTTGTGGATCTTGTAGGATGGCCTTACCCTTTAAGGAAGTTGATCTGGTACTAGGCCTCCTTACATAGATGATTGGTGACTTAGGGGAAGTCATTTTGTCTCTTGGTGTAGGGGAATCTTCAATATTAATAGGGATTTTTGTTGATATTTGTGGCTTCCCTTGTTTTATTCTTGTGCTCTCTCTTGTTCTGAAATATAGAGGGGTTTTCCTCCTTCTTTTCCCTTTTTTCTTGACTAGGGTGTTGAGAGTAGTGAGGGAATCTACTGCCTCCCTCTCACGGACCTCTAGAGACACGCTAGGTGACTCCTCCTTGTGTTATTCCCCTTCTATTTCAATTCCTTCTTTCTCTCTGTTTTCCTTATCTTCTTCTTCTTTATGTTCTTTCTCATCTCCATCAATTTCTTCCTTCATTTCCTCCTTTGTTTCAGCATCATGCTCCTTCTCTTCTCCCCCTTTTTCTTTTGCTTCATCATGTTCCTTTGTATTAGTTTCTTCTTCATCCATCTCATCCCCATCTAGCTCTATATCTTCTTCTTCTTATTTTGCCTCCTCCTCACTGACATAAGGACTAACATCATAGGTGAGGGTTTTGATGTCATCCTCTGTTGGTAAGTCTCTAAAGATTGACCATGTTATAGGGATCCTGAGGTTTTGTAGGGCATCCTCAATGAGGATCCTGATCAAACCATGGTGAGCCAACTGTTGGGAGTTCCCTTCCTTTACTTTGTTGCTGGAGTCTATGAGTGATTGCATCAAGAAATAGGGTATGCTAAGTCTTTGGTTAACTGGTGTTTCTACCCAAAATCTTAATTATTCAAGGATCCTAAAGTGGTAGCCATAAAAAACACTATATCTACCCTCACATGAGATATATTTGATGAGTTGGTAACCTACCTCACTCCATGGGTATGGCAGACTATCCCTCGTCACTCCATTTTTATCCTCTATGGGTTCTTCACCTTCTAAAAATAATTTCCTTTTTGCCACCTGACTATCTGCTTTGTCTTCTTTTCTCCATGGAATTCCTAGGGGAAGTGTTGTGACCCTACTAATGAGCTCGGGGGTGAGATCTATAGTGAGGCCTCTAACTATAACATTGGCATGGATTCTGCTATGTGGAGTGAGGGAATGAGAAAATTCTTGAGCGACCTCATCATCATACCCTATGAATTTTTCAAAAAACCTCATCCATTGGTGTCTTATAAAGATTTCAGGCACTTGGGGTTGTCGTTGTATCCTCAAAGTTTTTGTGGGTTCTCTCCTATTAAACCCTCATGTCACCTTGCTTATGAGGCTTGAGGAGGAAATGAGAGGTTTGACACAAGAATTTTAAATTCAAGAGAAAATAGAGTTTCCTGTGTATGTAATTCACCTCCCACAGTTGTTATATCCACTAGCTTTTAGAGCATTCCTAGTTCATTTTCTTGTAAATGGGGATGGATTTTTAGATCTTAACTCTTTCGAATGGTGGTAGTGGACGATTCTTGTGATATTCCTTCTTGAATAGCTCTTTGCCTATCCTGTAGACTACCTTTGTGTATCCTCTAGACCGCTCCTGTAGATTGTTCATATAGGAATTCCTATGCACGCTTCTGTAGAAATTCTCTTGTAGAATGATGGATCCTTTCTTTCGGTTGGTGGCCAGAGTTATGAGAGCAACTTGAGTGAGGGAGTTTCGAAGAGGTGAAATGCATGAATTCATGCAAACAATGTTTTGTTTCCCTTTATGGCTTTTCGGGGTGAGGTGGTGTGCTGGTAGTAGAGGTACGTTGCCATTTTTGGACCATTGGTCCCCACTACCACCTCATCATTACCACTCCTCGTAATCATCTCCCACCTCATAGATCCATAGTTAACCACTTCTTGTCCTACTCCTCCTTTATCTTTGATTTGACTACAGCCACGTGTGATAGGACACCTGGTATTGTATGGGATGACTGAATGAAGGTGGCCAAGTTGACTGGCCACCTTTTCACTTATAAGCCAACTACCTCGTAACCCTTACAAATTTTGATCAAATTTAGATGTGGTCTCGATGCCATGTTGCAATTGTCGAATATTAGAGGTGCTGTATTGTTTATTTGTTGCATGGTCATTCTTCTTCCTCCTCTATTGTTTGTTGTCTGCGAGGATGCTACAATGAATGGCAAGAGGGAGTAGGAGTGTTTGGAGCAAGGGACATTTATGTAATTCTCTTACTCTCCTCTGTGTTCCATTTTTTTTCATAACTGGAAGAAACTGATCTCTTTTTGTTTTGAATGGTGACTGCAGGGATGATGGTAATGGACGAGGTGAGGGGTTAGATCATGTCTAGAATGAATTTTGGGGACCTAACCAACCTACCATTCACCCTCTGATTTCTTCCTGTAGGTTTTCCGGGCCACTGTAATTCCTATAGGATCATCCTGTAGGTTTTTAGGGGATCCTGTAGGAATATAGGGGATCTTGTAGAAAACACATTTTTTTGCCTAAATTGAAGCAATGAAGTGAAAAAACAATGGAATTGATGGAGGGATTCATGGTAAGAAGTGGAGGAGATGAATATGTGAGGGAGGGTTCCCTTTGGATCTTCTCTTTTCTCCTTGATTGTCTTTCTCGCCCACTTGCAAATAACAATTATGTTTATTTTCTCTTCTTCTTTTTCGAAAAACACCTAGGCTACCTCAAAGAGGTTTTCACCCTAGATGTTTGCCCTAGGAACCTCAAGGAAGGTTTTCACCCAAGGATATTCTTATTATTTTTTCCCATTTTTTTTCATCACTAGGCCGCCTCATGAGATTTTCAACCCAAATATGGGACTCATGTGCCTCATGAAGGTTTTCACCTGAATCCTTATTCCTTTTTATCTTTTTTTAGTGACCTGATGAGGGAGGAGCTGGAACTTGCTCCACCATCATCACTGTCTTATTGATATTGTCAATGAACTCTTGTTTTGATAAAGGCCTCTTATACATTTTCAATCGGTGTCCATTAACAAGCATTGGAATGGCTTCATCTATTGTTCTGATTTTCACTGAACCATTATCATGGCATCTTTCCACCATATAAGTTTTGAACCATCTTGTCCTTATCTTTCCCTTGAAGTATTTATACCTAGAATCATATAACAATGCCCAGTCACCCTCTTAAAATTGCCTCTCCTTAATATGTCTATCATGCCAGATCTTCCCCTGAAGTTGAACTATCTCTCTATGTAGGAGGGCCTGCATTCTAAATTCATCCAAGCCATTCAAATGGAACATTATTTCTTTCTGTGTGTGACTGAGATCCAAATCTAGTTGGGCTACCATCCTCAATGTGTTATATTCACACTCAATGGATATAAAAGCCTTTTTCCCATAGACTAGCTCATAGGGTGTAAATCTAGTGGTGGTATTCCATGTTGTATTATAGGCCTAGGTGGCCTCAACTATTCTCTCTGCACAATCCTTCCTGCTGCTGCTCACTACCTTGGTTAAGATGCTCTCCAATGCCCTGTTGGTCACCTCCACTTACCCATTAGCTTGTGGATGATAAGGAGTGGAGGTATTATTCTTTATTTTGTGATGGATGAGTAGTTCTTCAATCATGTTGGAGGTAAATTGGCTGCCTTGGTCTATTAATAGCTCTCTAGGGTACCCAAATTTGTAGAATATATTTTCCCTTAGGAACTCAACCACCTTATCTTCTGTTGCTGCCTTAATCACCTTGGTTTTATCCCACTTAGTCAAATAATCAGTGCACACAATAATGTACTATTTTTTCTTTGAAGGAGGGTTGATAGGCCTAATGAAGTCCATGCCCTTCTTGTCAAATGGCTCGAAAGTCACTTGAGGCTGTAGGGGTATTTCGTCTCTTGGAGTAGGCTTTCCCATCCTCTGGCACCGATCACACTGACCAATGTACTTATTCACATCCTGATGAAGAGTGGGCTAATAATAGCCCACTTGTAACACTTTGAATGTTGTCCTCTTTACTACAAAGTGACCTCCACAAGGCCCATCATGACAGGTTAGAAGGATGTCAAAAACTTCCGCTTCCCTTACACACCTTCTCAAAATTTGATCTCGGCCAAGTTTGAAAAGATTGCCCCCAATGCAGGTGAAGGGGGCGCTTTTACTCACTATCTTGCTCTTTTCTTTGAAGGGCATGTTTGGTGGGAACTATGTTGATACAAAATAGTTTTCTATATTAGCAAACCATGGGGAGAGAACTGAAATAGCAAACAAATTCTCGTCTGGTAACTAGTCATCCACCATTCCTTCTTCACTTGCAGGTAGATTCATCCTAGATTGAAAGTATGCAACAACATTTTCCTTACCAAGTTTATCAACAATAGTTAGATCAAATTTCTATAATAAAAGCAACCATCTTATAATTCTAGCATTGACATATGGTTTTTTCATTAGATATTTGATTACAGTGTGGTCAGTACGAAAAAATGTTTGGTAGCCTGTAATTTAATGCCTAAATTTGTTTAATTAATGCACAACAACCAGGAGTTCCTTTTCGATCACAGTGTAATTTAGCTTAGCTTTTGACAGGTTCTTACAGATAAAATAGATGGCCTAGAGAACTTTCTCCTCTACCTAACCTGAGGCTGCTCCTATCGATTTGTGTGGGGTATCAACATGAATATGAAAAGGGAGGGCCCAGTTTGGGCCTCAAAGAATTGGTACAGTGGTTAACTTACCCTTTAGAAGGTCGAAGGCCTCTTGACAAATTTTTGACCATATAAACTAAGAATCTTTGGCCAACAACCCAAATAAAGGAGAGACCAACTTGCTAAAGTCCTTTATGAACCTTTGGTAGTATCCAACTAACCCCAAGAAACTCCTGACATCCCTCTGCTTTTGCAGAGGTGGGACCCTTTGGATGATTGCTAACTTTTTCGGGTCCACCTGCAGTCCTTGCTGAGATATTGAATGACCTAGCACGGTCCCTTTAGTCATTAAGAATTGACATTTTTTCCAGACTGAGAGACAGGTTCATTTCAATGCATTTGTGCAATACTTTTTCTAGGTTAGTCAAGGCTTCTTGAAAATCACAGCCATAAGGTGTAAAATCATCCATATAAATTTCCACCACATCATGTACTAATTCGGCGAAAATACTCAAGATTTCTCTCTGGAAAGTGGCAGGAGCATTGCATAGGCCAAAAGGAAGGACCCTATAGGGAAAAGTACCCCAAGGATAGGTGAATGTGGTGTTATCTTAGTCTTTTGGGCAGATTTGGATTTGGTTGTACCCACTGAATCCATCTAGGAAAGAAAAAAAAATCTTCCTTGCCAATCCATCTAGCACTTGGTCAATGAAGGGTTGGGGAAAATGATCCTTCTTTGTGGCTTTGTTCAACTTCCTGTAATCAACACAAATCCTCCACTTACCATTTTTCTTGGGAACTAACATGAAAGGAGAGACCCACTCACTATCGGACATAGGGTGAATGAATCCTTCATCTAGCAGTTTTTGCAGTTCTTCTTTGACTATATCTTTAAGAGTTGGATTCATTCTCCTTTGTGGTTGCTGGACTGGCTTGAAACCTTATTTGGTGTATATGTGGTCATTACACACTAAGGGGTGTACTCCCTTCATTTCCTTGTAACTCCAAGTGAAGGCTTCTAGGTTTTGTCTCAACATGTTGCATAGATTTTCCTCTTTGAGAGCAAAAAGAGATGGATTAATTTTCAAAGTTTTCTCTGGGCCGAATTCTATGGTTTTGACATGGAGTGGGTTGGAATCGACCAAGCATAAATCAATTGGATGATTTTTCTGGGTTTCCCTTACTTCTTCTTCTAATGGTAACGAACTAGGAGTTGGACTTTGGAGCAGGTGTTCAATTAAGTCATCCTCATCTTGCTGTCCTCCTCCTATGGTTGCTTCCAAGCATAAAGTTGGGAAGAATAAACCTCATCTTCTTCCTGTTAGGATATTCTGACACATAGGAAATAGTTAAGTTCAACTTGGTCTAGTATAGAGTTAGGTATAGAGTTAGGTAAAGTGTGTTTCTTTACCGTTGTACATTTTGTAACCTACAATCCAA
>APFE031371585.1:212455-232406 GCA_000404065.3 Pinus taeda | reverse complement strand
GGATGTGTACTCAGAAAACATCATCGGGACAGTTTTGAAAAACGTGCCTCTTGGCACGCCTCAGCCCCTTTATAGCTTGTGCACAGTGATTTATGTGGTCCACTTCCTGTTGCCTCATTCTCTGGCTGCAAATATTTCTTAACTTTCATTGATGATTTCTCCAGACGCACTTGGGTATACTTCTTAAAACTCAAGAGCGAAGTATTTAACACATTTTTGGCCTTCAAAGCCTTTGTTGAAAAACAATCTGGACATCAAATTCTTAAGCTAAGAACTGATAATGGGGGAGAATATGTTAAAAACACCTTCATCAACTTTTGCACCGAAAATGGAATTCAAATGCAACACACTGTTCCATACACTCCACAACAAAATGGTGTAGCTGAAAGGAAAAATCGCACCTTAAAGGAAATGGCTAACTGTATGCTGCAATCTAAAGGACTCAGTCTTAGTTTTTGGGCCGAAGCAATTAATTGTGCAAATTAAATAATAAATCGCACTGCTACTAAGGTTATAAAGAATATCACTCCAGAAGAAGCTTGGAGTTCCATTAAACCAGATGTAAGTCACTTTCGTATTTTTGGAAGTGAAGCATGGGCCCATATTCCAGATGAAAAGCATAAAGCTTTAGAACCAAAGAGTGAGAAATGTACTTTTGTTGGATATTCTGAAGATGTAAAAGGTTATAGACTTATTCCATTTAAGTCCAAAAATGTTATCATTAGAAGAGATGTAAAATTTGATGAAAATAAATCGGCCTGTGAGCCTAGTCTGGCGGATGTGCCACCTCTTCCTATCTCTTCTACTTTTGAAAACATTTCTTCTTCAGATGATGAAAGTGAGGATGACAATCCTCCCCCACCTTCTCAGGATCCTCAACTTCCAAGATGGATCCGTGCTACTCGGGATGCAGCAGGTGATCTTGCCGGTGATCCTACAGATCAGCGACGTACACGTTCTCAGTTTGAAAGAGCCTCTTCTTTACTGGCTCAAGCTCCAGTAAATCATGATCCTGACACTTTTGCATAAGCTTCAGGCCATCCACATTGGGAAGCAGCTATGAATGAAGAATATCATTCATTGTTGGCAAATGATACATGGGATCTTGTTCCTCTAACAAAGGGACGCAAACTTGTTAGATGTAAATGGGTTTACAGAACCAAGTATGGACCAGATGGGAAAGTTGATAAACATAAAGCTCGTCTTGTTGCTAAGGGCTTTTCACAGGTTGAAGGCATTGACTACACTGAAACCTTCTTCCCTGTTGCCAAAATGAACTCTATCCGCCTTGTTCTTTCCCTTGCTGCCTCTTTAAAATGGGAAGTCCATCAGATGGATGTTAAATCTGCCTTCTTGCATGGGGACTTGCATGAAGAAATCTATATGGAACAACCATTGGCTTCATCCAAACAGACTCCAGCCTTGTATGTCGACTTAAGAAATATCTTTATGGTCTCAAGCAAGCTCCTCGGGCTTGGTATGCCAAAATGGATAGCTTTCTTTTAGAATCTGGCTTTTCTAGGTGTTATTCTGACAATATGTCTACACCAAGAAAGTGGGAAACTCTCTTATCATCCTTGTTCTTTATGTTGATGATCTTATTCTTACTGGTAGTGATCCCAACCTTATAAACCATGTGAAGTCCAGCCTTAAAAGAAATTTGAAATGACAGACTTAGGACACTTACACTATTTTCTCGGTCTTCAAGTCTTGCAATCCAAGGAGGGTATTTCCCTTTCCAGTCCAAGTATGCTTGTGATATTCTTCGTCATTTTCACATGGAAGATTGTAAGCCAGCTCCTTCTCCCTTTCAGTCTCGAGTCAAACTTTCAGTCTCTTGTACTTCTCCTGAAGTTGATGCTACCTTATACCGTCAACTTGTAGGAAAACTCTTGTATTTAACCCATACTCGTTCTGACCTTTCCTTTGCTGTTGGCCTTGTTGCTCGTTTTATGCAAAACCCCCGTGAAAGTCATTGGAAAGCAGCTAAAAGAATACTTCGTTATGTTCGAGGTACAATACAGTTTGGGATTCATTACAGTGCCAAAGCAGCTCCTCTATTAGTTGGTTTCACTGATTCTGATTGGGCTGGTGACCCTGATGATCGGAAGTCTACTGCCGGTTATGTCTTCACTCTTGGTTCAGGACTATTACATGGGCTTGTAAGAAACAGGCTGCCATTTCTCTTTCGTCAGCAGAAGCAGAGTATCGTGGTGCCGTGGAAGCTAGTAAGGAAGCCTTGTGGCTTTGTCAGATCCTATCAGAATTTGGCTTTGAGAAGCAGCATCCGACTGCACTTTGGTGTGATAATCAAAGTGCCATTCAGCTTTGCAAAGATCCAGTTCAGCATCAGCGCAGCAAACACATTGAACTTCACATGCACTTCATCAGAAAGCTCATTCATGACCATGTTCTTGAAGTGCCATATTGTTCAACAGATGATCAGGTTGCAGACATCTTCACAAAGGCTCTCACAGAGGCGAAGTTCACTAAACTTCGATATATGCTTGGAGTTCAGGAAGTTGTCACTAAGGGGGGATAGGCTCTAGTGCCTCCTTCCTTCTCCTATTGTGTCATATTTTGTAAATCCTTCAATCCTATCCCAAGTTGTTCTTAAGGGGGGATGTTAGGATATTCTGACACATAGGAAATGGTTTTAAGTTCAACTTCGGTCTAGTATAGAGGTTAGGTTATTAGAGTAGCGTAAGTGTGTGTTCTTTTACCGTTGTACATTTTGTAACTTACAATCCGACGGTCACGATATGTAGTGATCCGACGGTTCATTCTCTCCTCGGTATTACCGACACTTGATCCGTGGCTTGACACCCGATTGGTCCATGAATTCTATTTAAAGCACATGGAGGGTCATTTGTAGGTTCACCGTGCATGAGAGAAGCTTATGTAAATTTTCATTCTTTTATTAATAAATTGCCTGTAGTAGCCACATTGGCGCAGGTCGTGGACTGTTTCCCTCTCTGAGGGTTTTAACCACATCAAAATACTGATGTATTGATCTGTGATCTGTTTGTGAGCGGTGTCCTTCTGGTGTTCTGTCTGAGGAACTTACCCTATATATTCCTACACTTCCTCCTCCTCCAACCATAAAGGTAAATCATGCTCTAGAGAAGGTTGAGCAGGAGGGTATAGGACTAACTACTTAGACATATGCTCATTATTTATGGTCATATTCCTAGCTTTGTAACTAATGTAAACATCAGCTATGGCCAACCATGGCCTCTCAAGGATGAGAGGGTAACTAGTAAGCTTAGCCTTAGGCTGGAGAACTAGAAAATTTGTAGGGTCAATGGAGACCATCACATCCTCCACAATTCCCTCAGGGGTGACTGTGGAACGGTTTGCAAGTTGCAAAATTGTTGTGGTCTTCCTCAATGACCCTTGGAGGTTGAGCTTGAGCATGGTGTCCTTGGTCATCAAATTAATGGCAGCCCCAAGATCGATCAGAGTGTGTGGGATCATGGTGCCATTGATGTGCACATCTACTACAGGGCTTCCAGGGTCCAAATTTTTCGGACATATTACCTGCCTTAACATTAAGTCAGATAGCTACCCAATGAAATTAATGGTAGGGAAATCCATTTTGCTTATTCCTAAATGCTTGAATTATTTCTCCTTAATAAACTTATTGTAAATGGGAACATATTTTATTGCCTGGAGAAGGGGGATCTTTACACACAGATTTTTCAATTCTCCTAGAAGTTCAATTTCTTCTGGGGTAGGCTCGAGTTGTTGGACTAATCTCTCAAGAAAGGGTGGATTTACTTTAAGGTTGCTTTCCTTTCTTTCTTCCTCAACCTCCCTATGTGGAGAGGGAGGTTGGTTATTCGGGAGAATTCTCCCAGATCTTAGGTTAATCTCCTAGATTTCTATGGCATAAGCTGGGTACGATGTCTCTCCACTATATACTTGTTGAACCTGCCTATTGTTCAGGTTCGGATTTGGTTGGGCAAGAATCTGGGGTTGCCTGGGTGGAGTAGAGTGTAGGAGTTGTGGTTTGGTAGGTGGTGGAGGCAATAGAGCTGGATCATTGTTGTATTGGGGCCTCCACCCCTACAGTGGGGTATTCCACTGATGTTGTGGTGGAACGTAAGGTTGAAATAACTGGCTAGCTAGTTGGGAATGATACTGAGATGCATAGGACCAAGGAGGGGGTGTAGACCAGGAAAGATGAGCAGGGGGTCCCCAAGAAGGTATAATTGTGGTTTGGTTGGGGTTCTAATATGCATGGGATGACCCTTGCATACCTTGCTGGTATGGTCTAGGCCCAGGAGGTCTCCTTTGGTTGATGTAGCAAAGATTCTCAGTGACCCCTTCATCTCCTTGATATACAACTTTGAGTTTGGGTAAAGAAGGGTACTTGTCTGTGGAGTGGCTTTCTTCACAGATCGAGCAAATCTCAATGTAGTTCAATGGACATTTGTTCCTAGGATGCGTCCTGGTGCATCTAGGGAAAAAGATGGCCAAGGATTTCCCTGCTTCCTCTTGCTTCATTTTGATGTTCATGATGTCCAATTCCAAGGCAACGGTTTGCAGCATCTCACTTTTGAAATCTTCCAACATATTTCCAATTTCACCCTTGATGGATGAGTTGGAAGATGATGTACTGGCCATAGGTTGACTACTCCTACCCTTTTTCTTGGTTGTCCTAGAATGGTATCTAAAGATAGTCTTGATATCTTCATAGGTTAATTGGTAGATATGTCCTCCTACTAACAAATTTAAGGCATCAAGAAGATCTTCCCTTACTCCTCTCAGCATGACCAGCTTTAGTGACTTGGGGTCAAGTGTGCACCTAGCCCTTTTGTAACTTAGCTGGAATATTTCTTCGTAGTCTTCTAAGGATTCACCCTAGCCCATGGTCATCCTGAAAATCTCTTATTTAGTATTCTTTGACCTACAATAGTCCCAATATTTGTTGTTAAAAGCATGTTTCATCTGAGCCCAAGTTGTGATGCTATCTCCAGGTAAACCCATGAACGAGTGTAATGTTGCATCCTTGAGGGTAGATGGAAACAATTTTAACTCTTTCTCATCATCTGTATAATCATAGCTTCGACATATAACAACAAACTCAAATAGAAAAGTGTCGAGGTCCTCTATGGTCACGCCATGGAAATGAGGTAGGCAGAGGGGTTTATATTCTTCATCTTGGTGTCCCCATTTGTTTCCCTAATGGGGAAGGCACCCTCAACTCTCTCTCTATTCCCTATGTGATTTCAGTTTTCAGCCATTGGTTCAGTAGGAATGGGTTCTTCTTCTTCTTCTTCCCCTGTAGGTTCTTCAAATGTGTCAGGTTGCTCACCTAAAGGTTCCTCTAGTTCACAACCACCGAAGAAGCGAGAAGGTTGGCTGTTGGATGCAGTGGGGGTTTTTGGGAAGAATTTCCATAAATTGTCCCTATTCCTACAAGGCATGAAAGGAAATGCTTTTGGCTTGGCTTTTATAAGATTTTTTAAAGTTGGAAAGTACTTTTCAGAAATGAAATCGTTGATTGAATGAAAACTATTGATAGAAAGAAACTACTTGCTGAATTGAAATTCTACTTGCAGAATGGAAAGGAAAGTAGATAATTACAACTAAAAGAAAGGAAGCTACTAGATTACTTTTTCATAAATAAAATAATGGTAGAAAATTGAAGACTAGAAATAGAAGAAAAGAAAGCAGTACTCATATTCTACTCAGACACCTCCCCAGCAATGGGGCCAAAAAGTGATAAGCGCCATAATTGTAGCAAGGATGCTACAACTCCTGGGCTATTAGCTTTACTTATCAACTCAGCGTTCGTACAAAATTGGAGGTGACAGTACTATATGCACAAGCTAAAGTGAACGTCTTGCTTGTTGTCACTATTCATCTGGCGAGAGACCCCAAGGGTTCCAAGCCATACTTCTATAGAGTCCAAGGAAGCTTGATTATTTGATGGAAGAAGAGAAAATCTATTCAAAGAGAGCTACTCTAGTATAATAATTAATAAAACAACATGTAATGCTAAATCACACCATATCCTAATTAACCATTTAAACAACTATGCTAGGAATAATTGCTAAATCAACACTAACCTAATGCTACTAGCTAAATTACAGAAGTGAAGAGCATCAAACCACACTAACGTGTAAGCAAGGAAAATAAACTAAATCTATTTTCACTTTTTTTGTCTTTTTGTGTAAATATTTATTTATTAATACAGAAGTGCAATTTCTGAGTTTGTGTGGTGTGTATTGAGTAATTGAATTATTAATTGTGTGTGGATTAGAGTAATTTTGCATAGCATAAGTGTGTAGGGAATTCAAAGGGAATTCGAGAGAGAGGACAATGCTCAAAGGAGTATTGTGATTATTGGACAATGTTCGAGTCTAATTGAATAACCAAATAAAAGCTCAGGAGTGGAAGCATTTAAATAATATGCAGAACAAAGTTAGGGGAGGAGTCAAGTAGAAGAGAAATCGAAGATTGAAATCAGTGAAAGGAAGACATAATGAAGCAACAATGCATAGAAACCGTTTGATCAGTTGGATCAATGAGCATGATTAACAGAAGATGAGCGAAGGAGATCTTATCGAAGGAGATTAAGTTAATAGATGGATGGATCACATCAAGGCACGTGTCGACAGAAGGGTGGAAAATGTGCAAAATGATGGAGCAGTCTTCGTAGGTGATAAGCAGTATCTTGCACATTCTAAAAGCTGTAATTGGAATTCCTAAATTTCACACGATTAGCCTAAGTGGGTGACACGTAGCATGGGAAAACCACTTTTATCACATGCTCTCAGTCGAATATCGGTCGTGCAAGACTTCTCGTGAGATTGTGTGATAGCCATTAGATCATGCAGGATTGATCAATGGTGGAGCAGGTGACATGATGGCCTTTGGATTAAGCGAAATAGATTGACGATGGAGATTTGGAGTGCATAAAATCAAACATTGAAATGAATACTTCAACTATGTGACATGCAGTTGACGGTGATTGGTCAGGTTTGTTGTGGATCAGACAATAAGGAAATCCACGGGTAAAATCTGATTATGATGTGATTTATGCATGAAGAAAGTGTTGAAGAAAATGAGAATATGAGTTAGATCTTATTACAGACAGAGAGTGATGCAAAAAGATGACGATGAAATGAACCAAGTACTAAATCAAGGCAACAAACTCCAAAGATCATGCAAGAACTAGAAATATGTGTTTTTGGGGTTGCTTAAGGGTCTCTTCCTCAAGTCATGGTCACAGAGGGAGGAGATGAGGCCGAGACACCTTCTAACAACCTTATGGGGATCTTTTTATCCTTGCTAATCTGCTAATTGAAAGAAGCCACAAATGGAAGCAAACTAAAACACAACCAATCTACTCTACATTGTTGTAATGGAAATTCCACTACTTAAGGAAATGTACAATTAAACCATGAACCTATGCTAGCATACATGTACAATAAAGATGAGCCTTGGCTGCTAGGGTTGGGCCCTAACCCAAGATCTTCAGCCCTCTGAGTTAACTTAGTGCTGGCTCAAAACAAAACTCATTCTTATTATCAAAACCATGGATTACATAAAAAACTGTCACAAGTCTTGCAACTCGAAAATAGAGCAGAGTTTTATAATAAAAAATTTGAATCCTATTGAGGTCCTAGGCCTCTCTACTTATACATCTGAAATCTCCAACGAATTCCTTAAAATTAGGGAGGCTCGGCTCCCAAACGTGAGATAAACTAGTGCTTTGACTTTGACTTGCTTGGCTGCCTTCTAGTCCTCATGATTTGGTTGTTCGCAATCCAAGTTGATGGAGTAATATTCAAATGGAGGGGTAGTAGATGAGGAGGACTTACCTCCTATAATTCCTCTCCCTTGTCCCATTCAAGTTTTGACCAAGGTGTTTGCCAAAATTCCTTACTTTTATCCTTTAATCCTGCATTAAATGCACATTAGACCACAAAGCAAAATATCCAACTCTAACTCATCTCATAAACAAAATATAATCAAAAGTATGCAATAAGTTGTGAGAATAGTTGGTTTGAATCGGCTAGGAGGGGAATTAAGGCCCATATAATTGCCTAATTATGAGGCTCATCAATACCCCCTTATTGTTATTAGTGCAACCCCCTTATTATATTGTTGTGCCCATGTAGTCCCCATATTGTTATTATTATGCCCCATACAAGCCCACTATTGTTATTGTTGTGCCCTTACATTATTATTGTTATGTTAGCTCTGATTACATTATGACCCCTTATACTCCTATATATAGAAAGGAGGTATTGTCATTTATATCATCGAAGTTGTTTATTTGTGTAATGTAAAGGAGGTTGCCCCCTTGAAGAGGCTGATTTCTAAGGCGTTGATCTTTCTTTTCTATCTTTTTGTGAGTTGGTTTCATAACAATGTTGAACCTCTTAATTGTCCTCCTTTTGACAAACTATTTTCATTTTTCCATAAATTTTGTTGCACACTTTAACTTCAGTTATGAACTACGAGTCATTCAAGACATGCAAACCGCAATAAAAAGGAAATTATCATTTCTCAACTCAAAGTCCATATTTCCTTTATCTAATAGGTTTAAACTATGTTATAACTACAGAAATATGTGCATTCTACAACTAAATAGAATTTCTATGGTCAAATCCTAAGTTTTACAAGTTTGCACATGTTAAAAGACAACAAGGACAAATTAATAATTCCCAAATATCATCTACATAGACATCCACCTAATTGTCATAGCTAGAAGCTTACAGGAAGAGTGAATCTCATTAGTCAAACTAAAAGCCAACATGGCTATGGATTATTAGTTTTCTGCATAATGTCAAATAAACAACTCTACCTTCAAGCAAGCATGGAGAATATTAGGCAAGTGAGATTTGAAACTCCATAACCTTAGGTGATGATGTCTCAATGAAGAATTCTCTCATGATTCCCTCTTTCAATAGTGAATCATGAGAGTGAATTTCCCAGTGTGATTTAAAGACTTAAATGTCAAACTTATAAATTATTTCTCAACATTAGCTTCTTAAGTTTTTAGTTGAAAATAAATTATAAAATGCTTCATTTTGGAAGCAAAATACAAGAAGCATTAAGTTCATATTTTTTTATTGTTCTTGAGAAGAAGACTCTGTTTTTACATTTCAAATAATATAGTACTTTGTTTCATGGCATAGTCCTGATTGTGATGGAAATTTATAGTCTTGTGATATAAGTTTCTAAGAATCTCACACTCACTAGGAGGCTCCCTTGTGGAGTTGTGAGAAATAATTGCTGGGTAGCAGAGGCCCCGTGTAACAGTTTTGGGGCTCAAAGCCCACAATTTTGGGTAAAATTATGGTAAAGGCTCTATGAGGTGTGTGAAGTGTGAAGTTTAATGAGTCAAGTCAAAGGGTTTTCCACCCAAAAATAATATAAGAAAATAGAAAGTGAGTTAACCCACCCATGGCTCGCGGACCATGGAAATGAATAAATAGAGCAAGGTTCTATGGTTAGAAGTCAGTTTTAGTTTCTCTTTTGAATGTAATGGGTTTATGAAGATAATATTCTCTCATCATTTGTAAGTCCGAGTCAAGGGTATTGGTAGATAGAGAGAGGCTCTACAGTTGTGTGCGTAGAGGCCTGGTAGAGTCTACAATTGTGTGCATGGACCCCTGTAGCTGAGTGCGCAGGGTGGATCCGGTTGTAGTGGCGGAAGATAAATAAATATAAGAATTTATGAATCATTGTATGCTTTATCAGAGATCTCTCTGTTGCTTAAGTTATAAATTCATGCACTGTCTTTAAGAATTTTGATTACGCGCACTAGGTTATTGTTAAATGTTTGCTTAAATAATGTAAGAAGAAGATCAGATTTGTAATAAATTCATTATTAAGAAAGCGCATCTATATAGATCTATGCAAAAGCCCCTTAGCAGTACCGAGTGGTGCAAGGCCGTAGATGGTTCGCAGCCCCTCCAGTCCACATCAAGACATCCTAATGGTGCAGAAACCTGGTTCCAACAACCTCCCATACTAGCTCAAGTGAGACTTCAATCTACGCTCCAAAAATTGTTGCCAAAAGGGCCGGTAGTGCAGATTTTTTTGGCTAAAACACTTCTTAACCCAGGTCAGGCCCCTACAAGCCAACAAATGGTTCTGTTGCCAGGACTGAGATCTGCCTAAGGGATGTTTGATGTTGGAATGATAGAACCCTATGAAGAAAGAGGTTGAAGATAGCTTGGATCAGAAGCTTCACGAGTTCATGGTTCAGGAAAACAGAAATCCATGGATATCAGAGGAAAGGTGGCTGGATCGTTACATATACACAAAAATCCACGAGATCTTCTTTGCGTCCTTCTAGACATAGCTATATGAGTGGATCGTGTGGCTCGCTGACAATCAGGGGAGGTGCAGACTAGATTAGCCCATTATGTGGACTCCAAAGTTGTTGTGTAGGCTGGAAGCATCAAAAGATAAAATCACACAGGTAGTAGATCACTGGTTGGATTGAATAATAGAAGGGTTTATAACCGAGTTCAGGATAGACACAATTGTGAATTACAACAAGGTAAAAAGGCACTTTCTGCAAGGACCGCTGGGTAAGTACATCAAATCGTTGAATACTTGGATTAAAATGTTGTTATGTGAAAAATGGGTTATGTGCATCCATTGATGTCTGGGGTAACAAGGAGTAGAAGATGCTACCGAGGGATAGAAGGATTAGAAAACAGTCCTCTGATTTCACTTTCGCAAGAAAGTGAGGAGGAGATCATGTGGTTCTCTCCAAGAAGCACAGTCTGATTGATTAAGCAATGCATTCCACTAATACCACCACTGTCCACACCATCACCTACTTCAACTACATCAAACCCATCTTCACCTACCCCACCTTCGCCACCACTGAGGGTTTGAATGGTGAGCATGGTCAAGTTGCCTATATTTAGGGGCGTAGGAAATGAGGAACCAGATTAGTTCTGGTTTGTGATAAAGGATGCATTGGAAGCCCAAGGAGTGAAGGATGATAACATCAAAAAGGCCACACTAGTAAGCGTGCTACAGGACCGCGCGTTAACATGGTATATAAAGTACTCGAGCGATCACCCGAATGTGGGAATAGTGGTGATCCAGGATGCACTGAACAAATAATTTAGCTGACCAAAATCAGAGACATGGTCGATCATCGGATTCAAGGAGATTGTGATGATACCTGGTGGAACCCCGTGGGATCTGGATCAGAGATTGAAGAGTACAATCTGTGAGGCTAACATGATGTTGATAGATGCGCAACACTGTGCTTGGTTTGGATGACGCTATCACAACAAAAGATGTCAACCCAAGCAAAAGAATCAAAGACTACAATGAGGTTGCATGAAGCTCCGATACATGATCTGGGGTTGGGAGTTCAACAAATCCACATGCAGATACAAAACCTATGCTTAGAGATGTGAAATTTGAAACAAGATCAGGTGCCTCGATTAGAGGCATGCGAAGAGGTGTGGTGCATCAAATTTAAGAGGTAGGACCATGATAAGGATCATTGTACGGTCTAAGTGAATTACTTGGTAGGGGGGGGGCAATGTCATTGCGACTAGAGGCAAAAGCAGGGCCAAGCACGGTGGCCACACTCTGGTGCACGATCTGTTAGGTGGGAGGAAAGCATGCCATAGATAATTGTCATCTATTGTAGAACCTGATACAACCCCCCAGTAGTTATTTTGAAACTTTTGTAGATCGATGGGCCACGATGATGAAATTGTTGAAGTTATGAGTTGTTGATGGATCCAACACCTGCTTATATGATGTAGATGGATACGCGAGATTAGGATCCAGTTGTACTAATAGCGCGGGGCAGATTCCAGGGACGTTGATGACGACGAGGAGGAATGGGACCCAGACGAGGATGGGGACAATTAATATGCTACAACTGTGGAGGGCCTGGGCACTACGCGCGTGATTGCATGAACCGAATTAGAACATGTTACCAATACAGTTACCAATTTGACCATGAAGTAGTAGATTTTCCCACACTAATTACACAAATGTGGGAAAAAGGGGTGCTTTAGGCTACTCCCACTCAAGATGTCCAAATGATGAAAGATGAACCACGCAAGGAAGATCCTAATGTAAATATGATGCTCAGAAGTGGTGCAATTATAGGAGAAGATAAGGGGAAGAAAACAGAGGAGGATGGACGGGTTCGCAAGGCCCCGGAAAAACAATCAGAACTTGATTTGGAACACAAGAAGGAAATGTTTATGGAAGCTAAGAAGAGCTTCGTGGAGGATTCTACTTCAGGTAGCAAGGATCAACCTAAGCTGGAGAGGGATACGTCTATGCTAACTACCTTTCTAGAGACATGCATGAAGCTATTACAGGACAGTAAAGTGGTGAAAGGATTGCAAGAGTTGATAACTAGGTGAATCGGGCCAGGTGAATCGCACATGGTTCAAAAACTAGGCAAGCATCCTTTGCGCACCGATCGGGAAATGCGGTTGACAACCCAGATTGGAGACTATGAAATGGATCAATTCATTCTGGACTTAGGGTCATATGCGAATGTCCTACCTAAAAGGACCTAGGAATGCATGAGCAGGTCCGCACTATAATGGTCTCCTATCCAATTACAGATGGCAAACCAGCAGAAGATCTTGCCTATGGGGAGACTGCAAGGAGTTACAGTAGACATCAAAGGTGCAAACATCCTAACCGATTTTGCGGTAATAGAAATTGTGGATGAAAGTAACCTGTATCCGTCATTGTTAGGAATAGAGTGGGCCATGGATATGAATGGAATCATCAACCTAAAGAAACAAAAGATGATATTCAAGAAAAATGCTCTCCGCATAGTGGTTCCGCTAGATCCAGCCGAAGGGACATGCTACACTGAGCCTGTGCGCGATGAGGACAGTGACGATGAATTGGACTGTATCTACCATATCACAGCGCAAGATCAAGATCGAGTGAATTTGACAGCAGACGAGAGAATCTCATGGAAACGTGACATTTCCTTCACGTTGGATACAGATGAAGAGATTGAGCAATGGCAGAACTGATTGCATGAGGTAACAATGATAAATTGTAACATGATGATTAGATCACTACACCGTGTCACAGTAGAAGCAAGGGAGTGACCAATTGCTGAGGGTGCAACGAAAGTGGAGGGCCCAATAGACCAATGCAAAATGGCGAGTCTGAGACAAAAGTGGCAGGGTGTGCAAACAGGGGCACCATGCACGGCAACTGCTCAAGGGTTAAGTACATGCCAAGAGACTAGGGGAAAGTGGCACAGATATAGGAGGCAAGCACGTGTATAGTTGGGAGGACAAAACAGGGCGAGCATCTATCGGCAACGTAGGGTGTAGGTGTATGTTGTGTAGAGACCCAACTGAATAAGAATCACAAATCCGAATTCACCATAGAAATCCATTCTGTTAGCTATCCATGATAAATTCAGTAGGAAAACAGGGGGGAGTAGGAACAATGTTCGCCTGGTAAAACAACCCACTAGGAAGCTGCAGATACCAGGGGTTCAATGGGCCTCTAACAAGAGGGAGGACAAGGCAATCTTGTCAATAGTAAGACAGGAGGGAGCCCAGAATAGATGTGAAAGAAGCAGGCCTCATGAAATGAATAAAGTATGGGCGCGGCTAAGAAAGAAAAGTGTGCTAGTGGGGGATGGAATCAGCAAGATGGAAAGTGGTGACGCACATGTGGGCCGCACAAATCTACACATAAGGGACCCAAACCTCACTGAGTCTACCACAGGACTAGAATGAGATGTTACCCTGTTTTCATGGTTGTGACCACAACCATTGAAGAATATACCTCACATAACAATGCACGAAGAGATAATAGATACAAAGACACTCGAAAGGTGCCCACAGCCCGGGCTAGTAGGAAATTTGAGACCTTGAACCTGGGGTGTGACAACCTGACTAGCTATGGAAAGCAGAGTCTCAGTGCCCCAAGCAGTTGAAAGTAGGTGTGGGACTATAAACAAGTTTGGAGGAGGCTGGTGTGGAAAGCAGGTTTCATGCAGAGTCATTCGGTCTGCAAAACTGCGGATGTGCCATGGGGGTTGTGCTGCTGTGGGAAAAGGTAGGGAGGTGACCGTTAATGCCACTATTCCTAACAAGAAATTCAAGTTATGATAGAAAGGAGAGGGAAGTGAGCCATTAAGACAGGAGTTCCAGCTAGATACAAAGACATCTACCGCCTAGATTCTATTAATGAACTGGAAGTGGAGGGAAGGGATCCATTCAAAATTATGTGTTCTTATAAAAGCATGTGGACAACACTGGGATATTTGAGATTTGAACCAGTAAAGACCAGCAAACACCCTGCTACTAGGCATCCCATGAGTACCATGGCCATAACTTGAGCACAGTTCACGAAAGAGCTATATCTAACCCAAGAGGAGCTAGATGAAGCAGTTGTGGCCCCCGAGGTTCCAAAGTCCCCACACACACCATGGCCTTGTAAAAACAAGTAGATGATGGGGCTAGTTAGGGTATCACCAAGATTCAGTAAGTTATCAGTAGCTGAAAAGGGCAAAGAAATAACCACCAAACTCGAGGAGGACGATGAATATTTTCAAACCTTGATCGCTCATATTGAAGAACGGGATGAGGACAAAGAGGATGATTTCCAAATACCTTCCCGACCCCCATATGTCTCTCCATGGAATGGGACGACCAAGATACCAAAAGACCTGGACACTGTGAAGAGTATGTTGTAGTCCCTGCTTCTCCCAGATGAGATAAGTTTTGATGGTTTGTCACTGGGCCAAGTACCAAGTATCAAGTTCAAAGATTGGGACCTTGCGGATAGTGAAAAGTTCCCCCAATTGGCTAAAGATAAATTACTACCGCGGAAGTGGTTACCAGGTGTGGAGAAGGCAGTATTACTTAGTCTAAGGTGGATACCCCACTATCACCGCATGACTATCACCATTTTTGTTATCCGACAGTTATTATGTCTGGTACATGATGGGTATCTTTGGTTGGAGGAGCCAATTCCTATCATAGCTGATTTGGTACACCGGATTACCCACCTACCTGTTAAAGGGAACAACCCCACAAACATAGCTAGAACAAGTAGCAATGTGGGTCTTGCAGAAGAAATGAAGGCTAAATATAAGATGGAAAAGCGAAAGCGTGGGTATGTAATAGAAAGAATCAAAGGCTGAGGGGTGTCAGTCACCACCCAACTACTAGCCAATAAATTAATGAGGAAATGCCACGCAGATGAAGTGCCAGCTCCTGTCATTATGCTTGTGAAGCAGTGTGTAAAAGGCGTTCGGTTCAGCTGGGCGCAATTCTTATGCGACAAATTTTTGATAAATTGTAAGGAAGCACATGAAAAAGGTAAGTTGTTCCATTATGCATGGTTGCTACTATCAATCCTTATGGTTGCAGGAGAATTGCCACAAGGTAGCTGGTTTCCCAACATTAAGAACAACCTACCTAAAGAAGTGCGGGATACCTTGCTCTGGGCTACAAAGGATGCCACGAGGGTTCGTGAGATTAAGGTCTTTTGGATATTCATGGAGGCAAGTATCCATACATGGATCACTCACAGACCACAAATTTCCCCAACAGTATACAACAATTTGCAAAGAACAACCAACTTCAAAGCAGACATGCAAAACCTATATATCCGGGCATGGAAGGATCCAAAACAAACATGGGGCAAGATTTTTTTCATTGCAATGGATGATGCAATTTACAAGGTATTGGCAACATGGCCTCCAGAGTGGTGTTCCCTGTACAAGGTCGTTTTAGATAGAATGGCCACCCAACAGCGCAAAGAAGGAAATGCAGCTGCACTCACTAAATTGGCGGAAAGGACTTGTCAGGGACAAAAGGCCACTTCATAGCTGGTAGCGACCCAGGAAGTAATTTCCGAGGGGATCATGGAAGATTAGGAAATGTCCTCAAAACAGGACCTGTAGAGGGAATCAGAGACATAGGAATTCCTAGACATTACCCCAAAATCAACCCAGGGCAAAAGGTTGCGCAGCAAGGAATTGTTGCGTACACGCAATAAGTCAAAAAAAACAAAAAAATTGGAGAAGGAATTTCTTGCCAGTACTGAACCAGTGCACAATATCGCTACAAGTGCATTAGAGGAGTTGATGACAGAATAGACAATTGTGTTGGGGGAGCTCAGAGCGCAGTTGCAGGAATTATAGGTGTGACCCATGGGAGGGATGATACCGAACCTAGTGGAGGGCACAGTCGCAGCCGAGCCAAGGGTGCGCACCCACACAATGAACACTTTAGTGTTTCCAATAGGCGTTTTCCTAGCAGAAACTGAAGGTGACATGCAAACTTGGGGGTTGAATTTGGCTACCCTTCCTAGAGAAACACTATACCAACTAAAGGATTGGGTAAATGCTGAGCTTCATGCCTGGGAAGGCCATGCCATCCAAATCTTAATGGAGCATATGGAAAATCTGGAGCAGGTTAGTCTACAGCACGATGACTCGGTCACACACAACTAGGAAGTGGAGAAGGCTATGGCAGAGGCCTGCAGCAAGGTACTGGAGTTGGCTATCCCAACAAAAATTCCAACAACTGACAAGATTCATCACATGGCTGCAGGATTCCAACGGCCCAAGAGGAGGCCATGAAAGCACAGTGGGAATTAAATTTACAAATTGCAGAGCTAAGACTGAAAGCGCGGCCACCCACACCCCCGAAAGTTTGAGAGCAGCGTCGTGACACAATTCAAGCAGGATTGGACGTGATAAAGCCCGCTGTCCAAGAGTGCTTGGGATTTTTGGACCAGTCCCTCCTTATGCTCAGATCCCTCCAGGAAGACCCCACATTACAGAAAGTAGAGACAGAAGCGTGGGAGTTACAGCAGGCTTATGACATAGCCCAGGGGATTATGAAGATGGTCGCCATCATCCATTGGTTGGCTAAAATGAGGGAGGCCTAGGTTCTCAAGGCATAAGTTGACGCAACTTGGCAAAATGAAGAAATTCTTAAAGAATGCATCCAGCTGTTACACTAAAAATTGTCACCATGACTATCTGCAGTTAATATGGCTCCATCAATAGTCATATTATCCTCCTTGTCAAGCCTAATACCTCTGCTCTCCATGTCAAACTTCAAGAAAGAGAGAAAGTCAATAAAAATCATGTTTATCTCCGGGTACGCAGGTTCTCTCTACCTTGCCTGCGTGTACGCATCCCAAGCTCATTGTACCTGCGTACTTGTACGCTCTGTAAGTCAAGGGATGGGTGCGAACTCCTGTAAAGGTCAAAAGGCGCGAGTTTCATCTTAAAAAAGTTAATTGTGGTCACTTCTAGAGCGTTCTAGAAGATTGTTTGACGTGTATTGAGCGCCTCCAGATGGTTCATGCATCCCTATGATAGAGGAACTTATCCCATCAAGAGAGGAACTACCCCATCCAAAAGAGGGAGTATCCCATTGATGTTGGACCTGAATAACTTCCTCTATAACACTATAAATACAGGCATTGGGCCAAAGGAGGGCTGGTTGAAAGCTGAACATGCCAAAGGGTAGATGCTGCTGGAATTAGGACTTCCTTGTAGAAGCTTGTGAGGAGAGATTACCATCCTTTCATGTTTCATTTGGAAGTGGGTGAGCTTGTCAAAGTAGAGGAAAACTCTTACTGGACCCTGGGAGGAACTTGAACAACACCAAGGCTCAGGTTGTAATGGTTTATTTTGTTTCCTATTAATACAAATAAGTCCATTCTTCTCAATGATTTGTTGTTAATTTATTGTTTCATATACTCCTTGGTCTATATGTTGAATATGTTTTGTTTTATGAGATATTCAGGTGTTATGTAATCGTTTGATTGTTAGTGTATGCAGGTTTCGAAGTGAAGGAGGAGCTCATCTCGATCGACGAGGCTAGACTACTACAACAGCGTTGGACTTCAAGTAGGATCGAAAAACACTTGGTTTCTCGTATGATAATGCATGTTTAGAGAAGGATTGCTCTTACTTGTCTTGTTTGTCACTAGAAAGTCTTAGGCTTCTAGGGAGGTTAGATTTTTCCGCAAAAATAACTCTTTCCGCATGACAAATTGGCGACTCCGCCGGGGACTCCATTGATGTGATTGACTTTTCCTTTCAGTGACACTTTGACCTGAAAAGAGTCATTTCTTTTTTGGTTTTTGATTGCTTGACTGTGTCTTTGGGTGGGCTAGCTTAGAGTTAAGTTAGAATTTAGTTTTTCTTAATTTTTCAGTAGTACGTACCCTCTGAGTTAGACACAGTGCGTACCTGTATGCAATGTATCTTTGTACACAGAGCGTGGACGCACCTGGTCAAACAGGCTGCCTGCGTACCCTGTCAAAATTGAGAAAATTTCCATTTTATCCATTTTTTCCCTTAGATTTTGTCTTTCATTAGTTTTTACTGCCCAGATCCACTGGTTATCTGTCAGAAATCTTCACCTGAACTTGTTTCGTTAGCATCAAGAGTTTTAGTGAAACTCATAGAAGTTCTAGCCTTAGGGTTTGATTTTTGCATTGGTCCTGTAGTGACTTTGACTTTAGAAGTTGTGAAACCTTGGATCTCTCTGGTTTTGTCAGTCTTCTTAGGAGTCGGACCTATCGTAAAATCTACCTGTGTGAGCAACTTACCTTTGTGTTGTCTCTTTGCGGAATTTCAAAGTAGCTTGTTGATTGAAGTTGTGAATTTCATTCTTAAGAAAAGAACAAAAAGAGTTTGATTTTTTGTTTTGACTGGTTTATGATTCTGCATGAACTGGTCCTTGGTTTGATTATTACCGAGTAAAACATCCCGGAATCATCTTAGTAGGCTTTTGCCTCTTAGATTTGCTTTTAGATAAATTTCCTTTTCATTTGCTTTTGAGTGAGTTTTTCATAGATTTTTATAGATCTTGAAATTGCTTTTGATTAGAATAGTTTTACATGCTTTATTAAATAGGAAAAATACAAAAGGATCTCCTTTGCGAAGTTTGTTTTAAGTAGCATTTGAAGTTTTTGAAAGAAAAAGGTTTTTCGTGCAAGTAATAAGTGGTCATGTGTTGTATGCTTGGAAAAGATAAAGAGATTGTTTCTTTGATTTTCTATTAAGAAAGTTGCTTTTATCAAAAGTTTGCATTCTCCAACTCTCTTAATTAGGGAATTCATTGAAAAAGAAAAGTAGTGTAAATCATCCTAGGTGCATCTTTTTAGTGGATTGGAGTCGAGTCTATACACCATCAGTTTCATCTCCACTACCTTTTGTCTTAAAGAACATCCATTAAAATCAACGATTAAAGTAAAATCAACTTACAAATTTTTATTTTACTAGGGCTCTGAAGCACCAATATAGATCAGCCTAGTGTCTTGGAGTAGGAGAGTAATTAACTCTCCAAGACTACAAAACCAAACAAGTAGCTTATCTTGTGATAGGATAAATCCAGTTGTTGCATTTATACTCTGGAAAGCTCCTCTTAAAGGAGAAGCACGAGCTCGTGTCCGAACCAGTGAGGGGATCAATCCTCCCTTGTTGGGAGCGATGCCAGACACGCACGTATTAAAAACGGTAAACCTTAGATTATTGTTGAGGAGCCAGGGGTCACTTAGCAGTAAACCTTGGATTGTTGTCAAGGAGCTGGTAAGGGGATTGAGCTTGATACTCTGCCCTTGCGTGCTGTCGGAGTGTAGACTGTTCCCCCAAGTGTATTTGTTGTTGTTGGTGACCTTAGTGACCATTATCTTAGGATTTTACCCAAGGTGACGGTGGAGGGAAGATCCCACTGTACCTGGAGCAGACGTCGGCTAGACTCACTTGGATTTTATGGGGGGTTCACTTCACTCGAGACGGTTAAAGTGGAGGAACTTGGTCTAGTCTATTCATTAAGCAAGTTGCCGAGGTAACTGTTCCACCCGCCATTTCTGTACTGAATCCTACGAGGTTGGATTTCATCACCAACTAGTGTTTTCGGTCCGGAGAGCTTACTGTTTGTGTGTGGTTTGACGCCCTAGATTCTTTAGG
>APFE031371585.1:169883-190559 GCA_000404065.3 Pinus taeda | reverse complement strand
AGCCTATTTGATATCCTTTTGTTTCAGAAAAACCTTACTACCACTCTTGAACACGACACTTGTTCATTCACCTGGGTTCGGAAATCCTTTGCCTCACAGTTGACCAAATCATTGACATTATTTAGCCAGGTTATGGGAGTCGACTTTGAGTCATTCGTCACCAAACCATATGTTGTGTCGTTATGTGTTCAAGAGGTCTGCAAACGAAACATTCAACCGCAAAATACCTATCATCCATTGTATCATCCTTGAGTCAGTCCTTACAGCAACATTTCTTCAACTTGAACTATGATTTCGTGTTGTGGGCTTGCTTGCGACAGGTCGCTTTCTATCGACATCAGCACATTATCTAGAGAGTTGACTTAGAAATCGTCAGTACCTTGAAGTCTGCATGCATCAATGGCAAGTTTCTCGCCTTCGACGTCAGTTTTCATCATTGACTTGTGATTGAAGGATTCCATGAAATGTTCGACTTCGACTCATTCATTCACATCTCATGGATTGTGCTGGGTACTTTGAGAACCATTGACATTACTGGTGGTCTCTCTCATGCTTGTTAACTATTTACATCATTGACTGGTAATCAAGTGGTTTCTACCATGTTCGACATCGACTCATTTATTCGCATGGCTAGAATTGTACCGATTCGGGAAGTAGAGATGAAGACCCTGGATCTAGTTTCCACCATCCAGGCTGCGAGGATTTTTGTATTCATTATATTGTAGACCAATTATAAACAGATGGTTGCGTCCATACTGTGTCTACACGAGTCTATGATTATGATGTATTATGAAATCATTCCTATATCAGAGTAGTTAGTCTGTTAGTTAAAGTTTTTGATCTGAGTATGGGAATGCCTACCTCAGCGATGACATGATCTTATACATGTATTTTGTGTTGAAAATTGCAGGTTCTGACCGGGCTCTCCATGAGATAACCCTCGAAATGATAAAGTACTTCACCCTTTCTAGATGATATAAAACCCTTATCCATTACAGGGTTCGTACTTTAGGGGGCAATCTGTTACACTGAAATTTGTCACCATGACTATATACAGTTAATATGGCTCCATCAATAGTCATATTATCCTCCTTGTCAAGCCTGATACCTCTACTCTCCATGTCAAACTTCAAGAAAGAGATAAAGTCATTAAAAATCATGTTTATCTCTGGGTACGCAGGTTCTCTCTACCTTGCCTGCGTGTACGCATCCCAAGCTCATTGTACCTGCGTACTTGTACGCTCTGTAAGTCAAGGGATGGGTGCGTACTCCTGTAAAGGTCAAAAGGCGCGAGTTTCATCTTAAAAAAGTTACTTGTGGTCACTTCTAGAGCTTTCTAGAAGAGTGTTTGACGTGTATTGAGCGCCTCCAGATGGTTCATGCATCCCTATGATAGAGGAACTTATCCCATCAAGAGAGGAGCTACCCCATCCAAAAGAGGGAGTATCCCATTGATGTTGGAACTGAATAACTTCCTCTAGAACACTATAAATACAGGCATTGGGCCAAGGGAGGGGAGGTTGAAAGCTGAACATTCCAAAGGGTAGATGCTGCTGGAATTAGGACTTCCATTGTAAGCTTGTGAGGAGAGATTACCATCCTTTTTTGTTTCATTTGGAAGTGGGTGAGCTTGTCAAAGTAGAGGAAAACTCTTGCTGGACCCTGGGAGGAACTTGCACAACACCAAGGCTCAGGTTGTAATGGTTTCTTTTGTTTCCTATTAATACAAATAAGTCCATTCTTCTCAATAATTTGTTATTAATGAGTTGTTTCATATACTCCTTTGTCTATATGTTGAATATGTTTTATTTTATGAGATATTCAGGTGCTATTTAATCGTTTTGATTGTTAGTGTATGCAGGTTTCGAAGTGAAGGAGGAGCTCATCTGAATCGACGAGGCTAGACTACTACAACAGCGTTGGACTTCAGGTAGGATCGAAAAACACTTGGTTTCTCGTATGATAATGCATGTTTAGAGAAGGATTGCTCTTAATTGTCTTGTTTGTCACTAGAAAGTCTTAGGCTTCTAGGGAGGTTAGATTTGTCCGCAAAAATAACTCTTTCCGCATGACACTAGCCTTGGCTTGATGAGGCATTTGCGGTCTCCAACACCATCGAGGGAAAGTTAGCACACATACAAGTCATCTATGAACCTGGAAAAGCAACTAAAATAGACATAGATGCATCGGTAGCTCGCGTACAATGGGTACATTAGATGGTGGAAGATTTTATTGCAAGTGTAAGCAAATATTGCCACACCAGCCGAGTGACTCGGGACGAGTCACAATGATTGTGTTGGGGGCCTATTGGGTAGCAGAGGCCCTGCGTAATGGTTTTGGGGCTCAAAGCCCACAATTTTGGGTAAAAGTATGGTAAAGGATCCGCGAGGTGTGCGGAGCGCGAAGTTTAATGAGTCAAGTCAAAGGGTTGTCTGCCAAAAAATAATTTAAGAAAATAGAAAGTGAGTCAGCCTACCCATGGTCTGTGGACCATGGAAATGTTTAAATAGAGCAAGGCTCTATGGTTAGAAGTTAGTTTAGTTTCTGTTTTGAATGTAATGGGTTTATGAAGACAATATTCTCTCAACGTTTGTAAGTACGAGTCAAGGGTATTGGTCGATAGAGAGAGGCTCTGCATATGTGTGCGCAGAGGCTTGGTAGAGTCCGCAACTATGTGCACTGACCCCTGCAGCTATGTGCACAGAGCGGATCTAGTTGTAGTGACGAAAGATAAATAAAGATAAGAGTTTCTAAATCATTGTATGTTTTATTGGAGATCTCTCTGTTGCTTAAGTTCTAAATTTATGCATTGCCTTTAAGAATTTTGATTACGCAGACTAGGTTATTATTAAATGTTTGCATGAAGACTATAAGAAGAAGATCATATCTATAATAAATTAATTATTAGGAAAGAAAATCTATAAGGATCTACATGAAAGCCCCTCAGTAGTATCGAGTGGCGTAAGGCCTCAGATGGTTTGTGACCCCTCCAATCCACATCAAGACATCCTAGGGGTGCGGAAACCTTAATCCAGCACCCTCCCATACTAACTCAGGTGAGACTTTAATCCGTGCTCCATGAATTGTTGCCGAAAGGGCCAGTAGTGCGGGATTTGTCCGGCTAAAACACTTCTAAACCTACGTCAAGCCCCTACAAGCTAACAATAATATAGTTATTTTTCATGATTTTTTATTTCATTCCTTACGTTCTGCAACTAGATTAACAATTACTTTAATTCAATTCTTTAGTCAGTTAGATGCTTTAAATGCTCTGTTTTCAATTCAAATTTTGCTTATATGTCTTTGATAGGTCAAGTGATTGACAATAAAACAAAAATACTAAAAACATTTCTTTTATGCTCAGTCTTAGATTGGTATTTAGATGATATGACTATTTCTCATCATGGATGAACACATTAATAAAATTTGAAGGCTTTTGGCTTTGAAATCTTGTCAACAATTCATTGCTTTTCAATCACTGATTTTTAGAATAAGTTTAATTTCCAAGTTTTGTAGAATAGCTCTGCTTTCAAGTTGATAAGATATATTTCCTTTCTAGTCCTTTAGAATAGAATTATTTCAAGTTTTGTATGTTAGAATTAAAATAGAATCATCTCAAAAGCTTTTTAAACTAAATTTCCTTTTCGACTCAATTAGATTAGATTTTCTTTCATTGTTCAAATAGAATAGATTTAATTTTTTGTTCAATAGAATATATTTCATTTCCTTGATAAATATCATAGTTTCCTTTAAATTTTATTTACATTTAAAGTTTTAAATTGCTTTTTTAGATAGAATATGTGCATATGCTTAATGAGATCTAGTCACAAATATGATTAATTTCCATTTTGTACTTAATCTAGCTTTCATTTATTGATAATAGATTTCTTCGCATATATGATGCGCATATACTTCACAAGTACTTGGTCGATAATTTAATGAGGTATTTTAACCAACAATTAAACTACCCAACAAATGAGACAAAATTTTGTAAATAAATATTTCGAACCTTTGAAGACAAATATTAATCCAAGGATGACAAATAAATATTTAATCAATAAAAAAATATTAGCGATAACATCAAAATACAAACATAATATGATAATATCAAATCCTTGATTATACCAAATAACTAAACATATCCAATGACAAATTATAAATACCAACAAGATGAGATAGAAGGAGAAAGAAATACAATGGGAAAGATAATGTGTTAACATCATACCAAATAAAATCGTAACTAAGAATTGAAATTCCATTGGACCAACATTTTTTCATTCTTAATTTTATGTCTCCTTGACCGAGTGGTTGGCACAACAAAATGTTATCCCATCCACTTGGTTTCAAATCCCATGGGGGGGCATCTTTGGCCCATTGTGATAAGGCTCAAGGAGAAGGTTCCCCCGCCCTTGTGGAATCTTGGCTCTTTCTAAGTCATAAATTCCTAGTATATCTAGCTTATAGGTTGTTGGATATACTCATGGCGTTATATGATAGCTAGGTTATTGGATATACTATTGGTGTTATAGTGCTAGACTTACGGGTTGTTGGATATACTCTTGGTGTTATAGTGACAATTGTGTTGTTCGATTTACTCTCGGTATTATAGTGGTAGTCTTATGAGTTGTTGGATATACTCTGGATGTTATAGTGATATCCAGTAGGTTTGAGCTTGAAACTTTCCCATATTAATCCAATAAGCTTTAGATTCACCATGTTTAAAAAGAAAAAAATTATGTTTAAATAAAAAACAAATAATCACATTTTACTATATAAAATTTAAATATAATCAATATCATTACAACAAAAGCTATATGAATGAATAATTTATATATTTATCATTATGAAAGATAAGCACATATATATGAAGCACCCATAATCAAATATATTATTTAAACTATATTATAATTGGATGATATATTATATATATATATATGTGTATGGGATAGTAATAATTAATCATTCCATAAAATAAAAAACAGCTAATTAAAGATTATTGAATAATAATTTTAAACGTAGTATAATTATTTTAAGTTTTTATTTATGAGTATATTTTTTAGTCTATTTTTATCCAAAATATGTTAGAGACTTGTTCTAATTACACGTTGGATTTTAATCGCAATCAAATAATATAAATGTAAAAAGTTACTAGATTAACTACTTGTAAAACAAAAAAAATAACATTTCTTATAAAATAACTAATGAACTAAAGAGATAATTCAAATTACTTAAAATCTAATGATATGTTTTTATTGAACATGAATACAATATATATACTCTCTAAAGATGCTAACCAACATGAATTAGGTTGGAATTCCATGTGTATGCATGAATGTGAAAGCTCTTTTAAAGTTGGAAAACAAGTTAAAATTAGACTTGGAAACCTATTTTAACAAAATATCCAAAAATGGAGGGAACTGGAAGGGGAATTAAAAATCAAATAGAACTAATTAATAGTTTTCACGTGCAAAATATCAATATTAATTATTTAAAGTCATTTAATTCTAGAATAGCAGTAAAAGAAAACTAAAAAGGGGAGGAGAGAGAAAAACGGTGGTTAATCCATACAAAGTAGGGAGGAAGTGTGTATTCATTCTAGGAATACCTAGATATGAGGTAGTGCAAATTAATAGAGTGGAGTTATGGATGTCATCCTCTAATCAGAGTGTCTAGTCACTGTCACATGTCATCCTAGATGATCCCCATTTCTAAAAATAGAAAAACCTAAAAAAATGAAAAAGAAAAATGATACGGAATGTCTAGTAGTAAGTAAAAAATGGTCATATGTGCCCCTAATAATGTAAGGAAATGGGTTTAATTATTCATATCATATGTTTAATTAGCTAATAAATAGATTGACAATATTTAACTATGTTAAGGTGGAAGATGATCATACAATTATAGTGCACTAAAAACATTCCATGAAAAATAAGATGTGAACCCATGCCAACAACAATCCATACCATAACATTAAGCACTAGGAACTCATATAAATTAAAACATCAATAAGAATCAAAACACTTGCCTCATGATACATCTCACATTTCCACGATTAAAAAAATCATAAAAATTAACTAAGTTATAATTTATTATTATTATTATTATCATTATATAAAAAGAATTAATATATTCGTTAAACATACGCAAAAATAAGCACATTTAACCCACTTTATCATGAATATTTGTAACTTTTAAATAGGCTTTGTTATAATATCATGGGCCCATATCATTGTTCATTAAGCCGTAGTCTAACCACATAGCGTTTTTTCCTTGAAAATCATGGAAATTCCGGTGAGATTTTCATAAAATCAGGGAAGTATTTTTGTAATTATAGTTGTCGAACTTCAAGGTTGCCAGAGGTTGACACATATTCATATGACAGTTTTTTTCCAATTTTTCAATTTAATTGAAGTGAAGAAAAGACAACTATTTTTGAGATAAATCCTTACAAGAATATTCCTGACACATATTCATATGACATTTTTTTCCAATTTTTCAATTTAATTAAAGGGACGAAAAGACATAACTACTTTTGAGATAAATCCTTACAAGAATATTCCATGCAGGTTAGATCCTTAGCATCAATGTAATAATTATGGATTTTTTTTTTTTTAATTCAATTTTAAGGTCAATCCCGACACCACATTGGTGTATGAGACCCATTTTTTGTTGGGTTGTGTTATAGTCTTTCCACGACTAGCCCACGTAGTTAACGGGGGGTTAGGAGGGGGCCAGAGCCCCTCCTTCGTTGCGCCGATTGTGTAGTACAGGGAGTCATAAGGGGTTTGAGGGGTGCAGACAACCCCACTCTATGGGGTCTGGGGTAGTGCCCTAGAAAATTATTGTTTTGAACCCTATGTTAGGTTGGGCAGACCTACCTATGGTTTTGTGCATGATTTTCGCACATGGTTTGGACGTGATGGTTTTCGGTCCATGGTTTTAGACGCGATGGTTTTCAGTCCATGATATTGGATGCTTCAACATGTATAAATATGTATTGTAACATTGAAAGGAACATAATGAAAAATCAAGCTAGTAGTCCCGGTTTTGGGATCCAAGGGAAAATCTTTGTGTATATGTGTTTTATGTGTTATGCTCTCGCATTGTTTATTTTCTGCGTTTTAGAATTCATATGCAGGTAATTTCTGTACGAGGTTAAAACCTACATTTGGTATCAGAGATGTTTTGTCTTCAAGGGAACGCCTTTGTTGCTGAGGAGTTTTTCTCAGGCCAATGGTAGACGTTATTCAGTGGGAGATATGCGAGATTGATTCTGGTGGTGAAAGAAGATGAGGAGCAGTGGAAAGATAGAGATCGAGAAATTTAATGGTTAGATTTTTGAGTTGTAGAACCTCAAGATGGAGGATTTGTTGGTGGATAAATATCAGTGGATCGCGGTAGATCCAGGTACTAGACCAATGGAGTGTCTGATGAAGTATGGAACAAGTTGGATCAGAAGCCAAATAGCACAATACTATTGTGAGTCTCAGATTCAGTATTGTTGAATGTATTAGGGGAAGCTACGACGAAGGCTTTGTGGGACAAGTTAGGGACTTTGTACCAATCTAAGTCTCCGGTGAATAAACTGTTCCTATAGAAAAAGTTGTATAACCTGAGGATGAAAGATGGAGACTCGGTGACAGAGCATCTGAATGCATTTAATACTATGGTAAGTTAGTTCTTTTCTGTTGACATTAAAATTTCTGATGAAGATAAGTGCATCAGTTTCTTGTGTTCTCTACCAGATTTGTGGGATAGTCTGGTTATTGCAATAGGTAGCAATGCAACTGCCTTACAATTTGATGAAATAGTCTCATCCTTGCTGACAGAGGAGATGAGATGGAAAAATATGGAGAGCTACAATGGTGATGCCTTGTCTATACGATGACAGTCCCAGAACAAAAAAAAAACAAGTCATTGAGTGGGAGATCTAAATCTAGAGGGAGATCTAAATCTCCAGGAAAACCTGTAAAGGTGGTGTGTTGGAAATGCGGAAAGGAAGGGCACTACAAAAGGGACAGTAAATCTAAAGCTCCTAATTAAGGAAAGGGATCTGATGATGCTCCTTCTGCAGAGGTGAAACCCACCTCAGATGAAGGTGGGGATTGTACTTGGCTTCTTCAAGTAAACATGTAGATCATGAGGCATCATTGATTGACTCAGGTGCATCCTTTCACTTCAATCCCCATAGAGAGTGGTTATGTGAGTATGATAATTATGATGGTGGTGATGTCTTCCCAGGGGATGACAAGAAGGCTAGAATCGTTGGTCATGGAAAAGGAAAGTTGAAGTTCCAAGGTGGAAGGGTTAGAACACTTCTAGGTGTTCTTCATATTCTTGCATTAGCCAGAAATATGATTTCTGTAAGCAAGTTGGATGATGCAGGTGTAAAAAAAGTGTTCGAGAAGTATACCTGCAAGATAGTTCGGGTAGCATTGGTATTGATGTGGGGAGTTTGGATTGGAACTTTGTATAAGCTGCAAGGTAGCATTGTTGTTGATGGGTGCAATAGTTTTGTGGTTCCTAAAAGTGGAGCAAAAAACCTAGTGGTCTCTGGAGAGAAGGCCATACTGTGGCATTAAAGGTTTCGATATATTGGAGAAAAGGGCTTTTGAATACTTCATGGTAAAGGTATGGTAGAAGGTATGAGTAATAGCTCTTTGGATTTTGATTTCTGTGAAAATTGTGTATATGGGAAGCAGAATGGGGTGGGTTTTCCCTCTAGTGGTAAGAAGGAAAAACAGATATTAGAGCTTGTGCACAATGATGTGTTTGGACCTGTGAAGGTTCCATCACTGGGTAAGTTTGTGTACTATGTATCATTTATAAATGAATTCTCAAGGAATACATGGATATATTTCCTTAAGAAGAAATCTAAAGTCTGTGATAGGTTTAAAGAATTTAAGGCTCTAGTAGAAAACCAAACAGAGAAGAAGATAAAGGTGTTGAGGACAGATAACGATGGAGAGTTTTGCAGTAATGAATTTGAAGAATTCTATAAGAAGTGTGGTATAACACGGTAGAAGACTACTCCATATACACCTCAACAAATTGGAGTTGCAGAAAGAATGAACAAGACATTGATGGAAATGGCAAGAAGCATGCTCAGTGGTACTAGGTTAGGACAGGAATTCTGGGCAGAGGCAGTGGAGATAGCATGTTACGTGGTCAATAGATCACCTTCATCAACATTAGAGGATAACACTCCACAATAGGTATGGACTAGTAAGAAACCCTCTCTTTCACATATGAGGGTATTTGGATGTGATGCATATGTACATGTTCCAAAGGAGAAACGAACCAAGTTGGATAGTAAATCTAAAAAGTGCATCTTTATTAGGTATAAAGATGGTTTAAAGGGTTATAAGCTTTGGAACCCAGTAACAAGGAAGGTTGTGTACAAATGAGATGTGGTGTTCAGAGAGGTAAAAGATGTTATTAAACATGAAATCCAACCAAAGGAACCTGAGAAGATAGAGTTTGAGCTAAAGGAGGAAGAATCATACTCTACAACAGAGGAGGAATCAAAAGATGAAAAGCCCCAAACTTTGAGTGTGAGAAGATCAGTTCGAGAAAGAAGGTAGCCAAAAAGGTATAGTCCATTTACTTTCTATTCAAATTTTTCTTTATCTATTACTGATGATGATCCTAGAACTATGAAGGAAGCAGTAGTTTCAAAGGATGGAAAACTCTAGAAAGAGGCCATGGTTGATTAAATGGCATCTTTGCACAAAAATAGGCTTGGTATCTGGTGGAGTTGTCAGTTGGAAGGAAACCCATTGGTAGGAAATGGGTGTTCAAGAAGAAGACAAATGCAGAAGGAAAGATGGAGAAATAAAAAGCTCGATTGGTAGCAAAAGGCTATTCCCAGGTGCCGAGAATTGATTTTGGTGATATTTTTTCTCCTGTTGCCAAGGTAGCTTCTATTAGATTACTTTTATCTATTGCTTCTACTTTTGATTTTGAGGTATAATAGATGGATATGAAGACAACATTTCTTAGTGGGGATCTGGAAGAGGAGATCTACATGAAGCAACATGAAGCCTTTGCGGTGAACGGTAAGAAAGAATTGGTATGCAAGTTGAAGAAGTCTTTGTATGGGTTAAAATAGTCACCAAGGATGTGGTATCAAAAATTTGATACACTTATATGGGGACTTAGATTCACCAGAAGCAAAGAAGATCATTGTGTGTATTTTAAATTAATTGGTGACCATGTTATTTATTTGGTCTTGCATGTGGATGATATGTTGCTGGTTGGAAATGACAAAGAAATTATCCAGGATTTGAAGAACCAATTGTCCTCCAAATTCGACATGAAATATCTTGATGCTGCAAACTATATTTTGGGCATGGAAATTAAAAGAGATTGGGTAAAGAGGAAGCTATGGTTAAACTAGAGGAAGTATGTCAAGACAATATTACAGAGGTTTAATATGTAGGATAGTAAACTGGTGAAGGTTCCTATTCCTGGTGGTGTAAAGTTAATCTGCTGAACAGTGTCCGAAGACACAAGAAGAGGAAGACGATATGTCCCATGTTCCATATGCAAGTGCAGTCAGTAGCCTGATGTATGTGGTGGTCTATACTAGACCATACATTGCACATGCAGTGGTAGTATTGAGTAGGTTTATGTCAAAGCTAGGGAAGGAGCATTGGACAAAAGTGAAGCAGGTTTTTAGGTATTTGTGTGGCACTAGTGATTATGGTTTGTGCTACCAAGGAAGACCAGGATTGGATAGAGTTTTGGATATCTGTGGCTTTGTTGATGCGGACTGGGCTGGAGATCTGGATCAGAGAAGATCTACAAGTGGGTATGTTTTTAACCTATTTGGAGGGGCAGTCAGTTGGATGAGTAAGAAACAACCTGTAGTGGCATTATCAACTACAGAGGTAGAATACATAGTAGCCACTCATACAAGCAAGGAGACAGTTTGGTTGTAGAGATTGTGTTCAAGTATGGGGTTAGTATAGGGAGCTATAAGGAAAGACTGTGACAACCAAAGTGCAATTTTCTTGGCAAAGAACCCTGCTTACCATTCAAAGACAAAGCACATTGATGTTTAGTATCAGTTTGTGAGGGATATGATTGAATACAAAAAGGTGTTGTTCGTAAAGGTGGACACTTTAAAGAATATTGCAGATGCATTGACAAAGTATGTGAGCTTTGAGAAGTTCTCTTGGTGTAAAGAAACAATTGGCATTGCAGGGCCAGATAAATTACTAAGCTCTTTTGTGGCCCTTTGTGTAAAGAAAACAACAAGTGGGAGAATGTTGGGTTGTGTTATATTCTTTCCATGACTAGCCCACGTAGTTAACTAGGGGGTTAGGAGGGGGGCGGAGCCCCTCCTTCGTTGTGTCGATTGCGTAGTGGGGGGAGTCACAGGGGGTTTGAGGGGTGCAGGTAACCCCACTCTATGGGGTCTGGGGCAGCACCCCAAAAAATTTTGGTTTTGGACCCTATGTTAGGTTGGGTGGACCTACCTATGGTTTTGTGCATGATTTTCGCACATGGTTTTGGATTGGATGGTTTTCAATCCATAGGTTTGGATGCAATGGTTTTCGGTCCATGTTATTGGATGCTTCGGCATGTATAAATATGTATTGTAACATTAAAAGGAACATAATGAAAAATCAAGCTGGTAGTACCGATTTTGAGATCCAGGGGAAAATCTCTGTGTATATCTGTTTTATGTGTTATGCTCTCACATTGTTTATTTTCTGCGTTTTAGAATTCATATGGAGGTAATTTCTGTACGAGGTTAAAACCTACATTTTTTTGTGGGAGAAGGGACCCACCTCCATGCAATTATTTGACTGCTACGTCTAATGCGACCCCTTGTTTTGTGGGACAATGGATCCACCTCCAGACACCACATTGGTGTATGAGACCCATTTTTTGTGGGACAAGGGACCCACCTCCATGCAGTGATTTGATTGCTAAATCTAATGCGACCCCTTTTTTTGTGGGACAAGGTACCCACCTCCATACACCACATTGGTGTATGAGACACATTTTTTGTGGGACAAGGGACCCACCTCCATGAAATGATTTGACTACTAAGTCTAAGTCTACGAAAGCATACATACTCTACCCCTCTAGTTTTGAACCTGTGATGTCTTAGTAGGAAACTCATGCTCTTAACCTTTAGGCCCATTCAAGTTGTAGAGAACATAATTAATAATCAAAATTATTATTTAAATTTAAACTAGATTATAAATTAACTAATAACTATTAATCCATGGAAATGATAAAATAGAGATTTTATTAATGTGTAAATATCTAGTTATAAGTTATGAACGTGATATACAAACATAGTGTTCTAACATCAAACCTTCAAATACATCACATAAAAATTATAAATTAGTAGTAAAATGTCATTTGAACTAACATCGTGCACTCTCTTAATCCTATGTTTAATTAGCTAATCAATAAATTGGGAATCTTTGACTCTTAAAGTTAAAGATGATCTATGACATTTAATTGTATTAAAAAATTCAATTAAAAATTAAATGTGAATCTCTTTCTCACACATATATATTATAATAATAATAATCCATACGATTATATCAAACATTAATAACCAAAACAATTTAAACTAGATTGTAAATTAACTAGCATAAATCTCTCTTAACCACGATTCTACCAAGTGATAAATGAGATCTCTGTAAGAAACCACTTTTAGAGTGAAAATAAATATGAAAGGGATTAATTCTCTCTCTTGAGGAAACCACCTTTAGAGTAAAAATAAATTTGATCCTTCGTAGATCGAGAATTAAAATGAATCTAGGCTAGTGTAATTATTAGCCTTTAAATAGGTCACATTAGACAAGAATACCATGGGAAAAAACCATGTTGCATAATTTTTTGTTTGTTATTTTATTTTAATTATTTTATTTTATTATATTTTGATTTATTGAAAATGGTAACATTACAGCATCTCTACATACTAGATTGGAGAGTGTCTCTCCATGCAACTAATAAACCAACCTAGTTCCATCTTAACTCCAGATCTACCAAGCTTAGAGAGAGATCAAATTATTTTCACTCTAAAAGAGATTTGATTCCATGGATATAGGATGGTTTAATTCCCCCTTTAAACATGATATATTCCACATGAATACCATGGGACAATATCATGGGTTCTCAATACCATGTGTCAATACCATAGGCCATTTTTATTGTTATTATCATTTAATTTTAATAGGGTTATTTTCGTTTCTATTTTTACTTTTTTTTTTACCGAGTTAAATGTTTACAATGCATTACACTAATATTTTATCTAAATTAAATTTTTATTTTTTTATTCTTATTTTAATGTAATTTGAATTAGTTAAAATGTTAAACATTACATTACAACATCTCTACCATTCTGGGTTGGAGAGAACATATTATTCAACTTTCATTTTGTCGGATAATCAATTCCATTACATTAAAACCAACCTAGATCCATCTTAACTCTAGAAATCACTTTTCACTATAAAAGAGACACTTGGTAGATCTAAGTTAAGTGACATCTGGGTTTGTTTACTTTCCCACTTTAAATAAACTATATTCTACATGAATATTATGGGTTCTCAATAACATGGGTCATTTTTTTTTTATTCTATTTTTATAGAGTTTATTTATTTATTTTACTTTAACCATATATTAATCTTTTTCTTTATGTTTTTTTTCTTAATTTTAGTTTATTTTTATTTTTATGTAATTTAAGATAGTCAAAATGCTAGACATTATGTTGCAACATCTCTACCATACCTCTAGGCTCAACTAGCCCAGCCATAAAAATTGTATGGCTTGTAAGTCTAACTAATAAATGAAATGATATTTTTCACGTTAATTATAACCAAAATCTAGTAGATATTTTTGAAAACTTGAGTTTAATTTGTTTAATCTTTAGAATTGGAGTGCCCCAAGGGTTTTTTAGGGCATTGAATCTATTTATGCATTCAAAAATGTATTTTAAATAACCAAAAACCACAATGTTGCTTGAAATTATATCGTGGGATTTCAGTGAAAATGTCATTTCATTTATAAGTTAGACAATGTCAATTCATATATGGATCCATCCATAATAATAATCAAAACACTTACTTCATAATGCATCCCACAATGCTAAAATTTAAAAAATCATACAAATGAACTAAATCATAAATTTATTATAAATTATTATTATTTTTAATCATAAAAAGAATTATTATGTAACCTAAACATATATGCATTAGAAAAAAAACATAAAACAAAATTCTTAACCATGAAGATTATCTCCACTTTACCATGGAGGTTGTTAATTTATAAATAGGATTTTTTACAATATCATAGGCAACACTGAGTTATTAATATCACATAAAAAAAAACATTCACTTCATACAACACATGTTCATATAACAGTTTTTTAATTAATCTAAAAGGACAAAAATGACATAACTACTATGCAGAGAAATCGCAGAACCTTGTGAGGGCCCTAACAACTTTCTCAAAGGTCAAGGATGCACTCCATGCATAATGTGTGGTTATTCTAAGGCATGGCCTTCTTCCCTACTTTATTTCTAAGGCCTTGAGACACATCCCCTTTATTCAAATCCACCTAGTAGCACATACATCCCTAATCATAGGTCAATGATACTTTCATGAGGCCATGTGTAGTTTTTTGAGGATTCTTTCTTTGACCTAGATGACTATAAGCTTTCTTTAGCACCTTAAATTCATGTTTCTTCCCCTAGCCATGTCCAAGGCCTTGATACCCTACCCAATACCAAAAATTTTAGTGGTACATATATACTTGATTACAGGTAAGGAATTCCCTTAACATGTCATTTGTCTTGATTCAAAAATGTCATTATTGACACCCAAATAATATAAGCTTTCTTTAGGGCCTAGATCTTAGGTTTTTTCCCTTGACTATATACAAGTTCTACAAACTCATACTCAATGTACAAAGAATCATAATGTTGAATATCCCCATCTAAACACCAAGAGTAACATGCCCATATTCCCCCTTGAAGGATAGTGTTCCTCTTAAGATATTATCTATGATGGCTTCAACTGTCATTAATCATCATTGAGCCTTGCTTAATATCTTGAAATATTAGCTATGGTTGTTTGACACATCTTGTTTGTCCTTATATGCCTAGAATATTTCTACTTTACCTAAGGTTTGGGTTCACTCCTTCAATCATGTGAAGGTTTTGACACCCAAACCTAATCCTGAAAGCCTTATGAGGGAACTAACATATTTCTCATAGGATAATGATACCCTTCATAGGTAACCTATGGTGTTTTGAGTTGTTTATCATGTAATACCCTTATCCATTCATGTTAATTTAAATGTATGTATAAATATATTTAGGCTGGTGAAACGGATGTATGTGACTATTCGGATGTTAAGCAGAGGTTATGTTGGGGCCAACGTTTCCCATGTACATATATGTATATATATGTTTTGGGGTTAGTATGCCTATGGACATATGCTTTAATGGATGTGAGGTCGAAGAGCCTGTAAATGAAATTATAATGTAATTATACAACTATTAATAAAATAATTGTTTTCGTGGAGCTCACTCCATGACAAAGAATATGGGGGGGTTCATATCTCCATGGACAAGGTAACAATTGTGTGATGTTTCCATGAAAAGGAACCCAAGGCCCACATGGTTTTGTAGGGTGCCACATGCCGTGATATATCGATGCATATCAAGGTGATTTTTTTCCTGTGAATTCAATCAATTATTCATTCATCCATTCATGGTTGGATGGTTGGTTTTGGTCAGGGAATCTTAGGGTTAGATTCTCGAACTAGCTGAGGTGTGGCCTTGGTGGCTCCAAGAATTCAATGGCTTTGGTTATGGCTCGGTGGTCATGGATTTCCAGTGTAATTTGGTTTGGAGATAGTTGGTGAGTCTTGTTCATGGAATGTAGCACTAAATAGGGGTTATTTAGTTTGCCTTTTAGGTTCTTGGACATTCGAAGAGCAGAGGAACTCCTAGAGTTGCAGGCATAGACTGTTTATGGTTGGTTATGAGGTGCCCTATAAGGTGGGCACCGTTGAGGGACTTGGGTTGTATCATTTTGGTGGAGGTTAGGAGAACATGATCTTGTTGCTAGAGAGTGAGGTTTTTAGGGTTGGTGCCTTGGCTAGTACTTATTATTTGATGTTTGGTTTACAAACTATTGCCTTTGGAGGTGAAGTCCCATCGTGGGGGTTACCCGTGGTTGAGATTTAGGAACCACGTGATATATGGCTAGGTGAAATGCAGAGAGCCCACTACCAATTGGATTTATTTTATGAGATAATTGCCTATGTTCATTTGTATTGATTTATATTTATGTTATGTGTTGTATATTGAATTTATGGTGGAACCCTAGTTTCAGGGTTTTGTGTTCATTGTCTTTTTAATTAACTTGTAATTTTCCACTATGCATCCATGTGTACATAAAATATATGTGTTAATGTTGTATTAATGGAATTTAACACTACATTTATGCTAAAAATAAATTGCAGGTATAGGAATAGCCATGGAAGGGTTAGAGTTTATCTCACTTCCGCAATAAATTTATATAGATTTAAGCGTGTGGTAGTGTTTCCCTATTAGGAACTTAGGAAATTACAAGATGGTATCAAATCCTAAGTTGCAATGTTGGTCTTGCTTTGGAAAAAAATAGACATAAGGTATATTTACAGGTTTCCTACAAATTTCTCAATAAAATTCTTAAGAATTAGAAATGGTTAAATCACTCAAATTGAAGTAAGATATACATGAATGGTACCAAAATGGGGGATTAAAGGGTATTACAAGTTTAGATATTTTTTAACAACAAATCAATTTGGAAATAAATTGTTAAAATTGAACAAACTAGAAGGACTCATGATTACGGGAAGCAATTCCAACAAGTGTTATGAATTTCCCACTCAGATCACAGTGGAATCTCTATCAAAAGAAGAGTTTTGGAAGAGAAAATATATTTACACATGTATAAAAATAAATTTAAAATTAATGTTGATGTCAATAATGAGGTGGATGGGTCACATGCTTGGGTGACATCGAAATGAGGTGGAAATTGACCTAGCCTGGTGGCATCATGGAGGACAGGTGGAAAGATCAAAGTCATTGATTGGAAATAAATATGTGTTATGGATATCATTAGAAGCGAAGGGTGCTATTAAAAATCACACAAGTTACAATCCAATATACGATCTGGGTTGTTTGATTAAAATGATTGGTTGTTATACCCCATTGGACATGGAAGGATACGTTAACATTCGAGCAGGTGGGAGTCTAATGGATCGTCACGACTATTGATCAGGATGCACCAAAGTCATAAGCTCTCTTCGAAGGTGCAAGTGTGTTTTAACCACTGTGTAAGTTGCAGCGTGAAATGAGACCTCAATCATTGCTTGACATTAATCTAATCCGTCAGATCTCATCATAGTGCAACTTTGTTTAGTTTCTGTGTAATTATGGGGCCCGAGATGCTATAGGCCATTAGATCAAGAAAACTTGGATCGTTGGATCAGGAAAAAAATATATATTGTTCCATTGAGAGGGGGAGTGGATGTCGCGCTTAATCGTTACTGGTCAGTCCTTGGCATGTGGAAGATCCACGTGAATTACTATAGGCCAAGATAGGGCCGACATGCAAGGAAAATAATGGCATGTGTGCTAGATGTTGAGAGAAAATCTTAGTAGGGTATGTCATGTCTAATGAAAATTAAGGGAATTGGCGAGGTACAATTAGTTACCATCAAATGAAGGAAGAGAAAAAAGGAACCGGTATGCTAGGATATAATGGAAGATTATTATGGGTGTTATTATATGCAAGAATACAGTAACAAAATGACATTATAAATAGATGCAAAATGACATTATAAATAGATGCAATTTGTTCATGTGTATGAAAACAATTGCAATATTTTCAAGTTCGTTCGAATTTTTTTCTGGTTTCTAATTCATTTACTTGTAGGGCATTTTTGATGCCCTAGAGGATGTTTTTAGGACACAAAACCTCTCACAAATATGGTACCAATGGTATTATATAGCTATGGTTTGAGGAGAAAGATCTTGGACGGATATTTCTAATGATACACTATAATTGAATATTAGAGTTAATATGGAGTTATGGCCAAATCAATATGAAGGTAAAAATAATGTAAATTAGATCCTTAAAAGAGCATAACTTGGCAACTAGGACTCAGATTGGGGAATGCAAGTAATCAATGGAAGGATATGGGACCGTAGAATACTACCATGGAGTTAGGTTTGAAATTTTAGTAAGATCACTTAGAAAATTGAAATAAATGAGTTGTGATAGAATAGGGAGAATTGGGATAAATAGAAAGCAAAACTTCCCGAGGCCATAAGTTCTGGCCCAGATGTTAGAATTTGGAAAACAAGCAGTAGAAGAAATTTTCTTATGAGCATAACATAGCTACTAACCCAAAATTCTTATTTGAAGGCAAAATTCTATAGGAATTCCAAGGAAAAGCTACAAGAGTTTTAAAGGACAAAATTGTTTAATGGGTTGAAAATTCCAAAGGCCATAAATTTTAGCCTAAATACCAAAATTACACAAACAGATAGTTAATAAAAAAATATTAACAAGGAGAACACATTGACAAACCCACTACTCTAAAATTGAGTGAGAAATTAGACAAAATTCTTTTGGAAAACTACAAGAGGTACATGGGAAATTACGTAATGGCAACCAAAAGTCTAGAAAATGCCTAGGACCATATAGTGAATAAGAAGAGTTTAGGGCTATAAATATCAACATGGGAAATTTTAAGATAGATTTCAATTGCCATAGAATGGATAGGAAAAAGGAGAGGGATCTATAATAGACTATGAGAAGCCTCAAAATGGAATTACTCAGCTAAGATGTTAACAATGAGAGACTAGTGAAAGAGAAACAACAAATTAACAACCAAATCTTATAGAGTCTAAACAAAAGTGAGAGAGAATTAAACCAAAAAATTGAGTCTAGACAGGCACATGGGTATGATTCTCAAAGAAAAGAAACAATTGTTGGAATTTAAATGCATTCCAAGGGTGCTAATCAACAACGTTATCACTCTACAAGGAGGTCAAGAAAGAAGGTTTACTCTACCTCAAAATCAAATAGCAACTCAATTATATCACTTGTTAGAAATTCAAAGAGAATATCAAATAAAGATGATTTACAAGGTGAGCTCAAGAAAATTAAATCTCCCACATTCAATGAAGGGCATAAGAAAGGATAAGATGAGGCTTGGTTGTTGGAGATGAGGAAATACCTTATGTACAATTTCTCCTCAAATATAGAAGCCAGAATTTCCATTTACCACTTAAAGGGAAAGGATAATTTATGGATGGAGTATCTCAAGGAAGTGAAGCACTTGGATGAAAGGAGACTTACATGGAAGAAATCCAACGAGTATTTCTAGAGGAAATATTTATCAGCATGATATTATGAGAAAAATATGCAAGAGTACTTTGAGCTTTAATTAGGAAACATGAGCATAGAGGAATATGGTTGAAAATTGACTGAGTTGTTGACGTATGTTAGCTTCATTAAAGATGAAAAAGTTAAAATTCAAAGACATGTCAATGGAGATAGGATAAAAGTTGATGAACCCAAAACCCTAGAGGTTATCATGAGGAAGGCAAAGAAGTTGTATGAAATGAGTGTCTAGTCAACTTAACGTCTTAAATTGCTCTACATAAATTATCAATACGGGTATCATAAACTGATGAAGTGTGGTGCACCATATGTGCTTAGTTAACCTTTTTCTTACTTCGTTGTTTTATAGATTTTATTTTGTTTTGGGGTTTTGTTCTTGTTGATCTCCTAAAATATCTAATGCAAATGGAAATCCTATTCTAAGGTCTTAAGAATACTTTTAAAGGTCAAGTATGGATGTAGATTTCAAGACAAGGTCTATGTCCCTAATGGTAACTTCCAAAACTTAGCTCTTCAAAGATCTCAAAACATGTTATTGATGGAATTAGTACTTAAACAAAAGTGTAAATATGCAACTACTTTAAATCAAACAAAAGATGAAATATTGATCATGAAATCACTGTCTCTGTTGCTTGTCTAAATACGGAAATAAAAGTTAAGCTATTGCAGTCAAAGAAATCCAAAAATTGCAAGTAAAGTAAAGCTAAAATCAAATTACATCAACTCATATTCTAACCCCTCACCATTCGACTCGCTCTGGCTTCCGGAGGTAATCATAAACAACTTGAGCAATCCGATATCTAATTTGCAGAAAATAAAACTAATATTAAACTACACATTCATACTCCAATCCCTCACCATTCATCTCGCTCTGGCTTTCGGAGGTAACTGAAAATGGCATGAGCAATTCAATAACTAACTTGCAGAAAAATAAACTAATATCAAACTACGCATTCATATTTCAATCCCTCACCATTCGACTCGCTCTGGCTTTTGAAGGTAACTGAAAATGACATAAATAATTTAATATCTAATATGCAGAAAGGTAAACTAACATCAAATTACACACTCATACTTCAATCCCTCGCCATTAGTCTCGCTATGGCTTTCAGAGGTAACTGAAAATTACATGAGCAATTTAATATCTAAACTAACCAACAAAGCAAATGAATAAGACTGAAATAAAGCATAAATGAAATTGAAAAGCAAAAAAAACAAAGTCAGTAGAGAGGAAAATCT